>JAWPHD010006884.1:0-137401 GCA_037043455.1 Cyrtodaria siliqua
CCAGTTTGAGAAAATCTATAACATATCCCTTCCTCTACTGTGCTATCTCGCCTAGTGCGCAAGATAGCACAGTAGCCAAATGTTATGAACTAAACGATAGACGTCACGATATTATATCACGATTCGCCAAAGGAGTGACAGAAGAAGGAATACTTGTGTCAAAAGATGATTGGAAAGAAATTCATCACAGAATATATATTATATAGTTTAATTAACATTCTTGTCGTGATACAGAAAATAATTCACTAGTGAGAGATATTCTTGCGATATAGAAACTCGTGCGTAAACGCACTCGTTTCTATATCGCAAGCATCTTTCTCACTCGGGAATTATTTCCCGTATCACTTCAACAATGTTAATTAAACTCTATATATACAAGCTCATCATTGTGTCACCATAAATGCAATCGGAATTCTTCGCAGATTTCCGTATTCGGTCGTCTACTATTGTAAGCCGTTGACGGAAATCGACGAGGTTATTCCGTGTTCATTCGTGTCAAACACGAACAATCTGGCAATTTCCGGAAATGTTTTGAAATTATAATACAATGACAAGACGTCATTGATTTACGTCATCTAGTTTGTTAGAGGATGCATGACGGGGACTTCTTTATTTACACGTTTACGTTTTATAGGTTTGCAATATGGCCAGAATGATGGTTGGTGAATCTTAGGACCTGGTTTAAAACCTCATCAGCTGCTTGCTTGCATTTGACGTTATAATGATTTATCCCTTGTGTCACCCATTTATATTGTCGTGCCCCATATTTGGCTTCTATATTTGTTTATGATCTTTCTTGTCGTGCCCTTAATGGTGTATTCTCTTGTTGCTCTGGCTTCTGCCAAGTCATTGAGTACCTTTATTGTGGCTTCCTAGGCTATTGTTTTTATTGTATTATATTTGCACGAGCATATGTGTGTTTTACTTATATTGCCTATTGATGCTGCCTTGTTGGTTAGAGATTAGATCATGGCGGGGATTTCTTTATTTACTCTTTTCCCTGTTTTAATGGGATGACAGTAGGGTAAGTGTGAGGTTTGGTGCACCCTAGAACCGGTTTAAATCCCCCAGTGTCCTACTTTGCCACTGACCGTTCCAAGGCGGTAGCCCTATTGTCAGCCCTTTTGGTGTTTATGATGTCGTTTGCATTGATTAATACTTCTGCCTTCTTGTTTGTCTGTTTGCGTGTTTGTTTCTGTGTTTTGTGGTTGACCTCCTTGAATGCTACTTTCCCTGTCCGCGATCCTTTTATATTTCTATATTTCCTTTAATGTGTTGTTTGTATGCCTTCTGTTTGGTTGACTTTGTTCAGATACTGGTATATACCCAATTAGACTTTATAGCTACTTGTAAAATATAATATACTGAAAATTAAAATTAAATAAAAACACACAGCACTAATAATGTTAATGCAAATTGGTTATCAGGTTATTAGTTAATACCTAGAATGAGCACATTTAATGCAACCAAACAACAACAGTTTGCGAATGTTCATCAATGGGTATTGAACTGCATACTGGTATTAAAGCGAAACAGCAATTAAAGCAGGTGTAATGGTTTAAAGCAATTATTTAGATAGAGTTATCAGGAGAGGAACAGCGTGCTTCAAGATACCGACGTTCATCGTTCGCCATGTAAAAAGACAAGATAAAGGATGTGCTTCACCGTGTTTTACAGTAAAATCAAATTATATTTCGAACGATCTCGAAACGTCTTTTGTTACAGTATCGATTTCACTACATAATGTATTCTGGTGCTCTTATCTAGCAAGATAGCACAAATGAAACAGGTAACAAGCTACATGTACAACTTTTTGTATCTCCTTGTATCAATACAATTTTGTTAAATTACATTCATCTCTTTGTCAATGATATGCCACTCAAATGAAATGTTCAATTTAATGACTACCTAGGCGTGAAAACCTAATCAGAAATGTATAGTAGTCGAGGGTTTTAAGCATTTGCAATTACTGATATTAAATTTGATAAAAGGCAGTTGCCATCTATCATAAATTGTGAATTCAGTAAATTTATTACGGTGAAAATGGAATTAGGCGGACTATTAAGTCTATTTGCGAAATTTGAATTGAATTGAATGTTGTTTAACGGCTCATCAACACAGTATAGGTTATTTAGAGACGCCCCAGAGAGAGGGGAAGGATACATAGGAATCCGGGAACCGTGCCCTACTCTTAATATCGAATAGATTCCTATGGTTCTTTAACGTGCTCGGAGGATAGACCTATACACGGGACCGCCCGGTTTACGTCCCCATCCGACGGATTCTAAGGGAAAGTGTCTTGCCCAAGAACACACCGACGAAATTCAGTGGCACCACGGAGGATTGAACCCGGGGCCTCCGGTTACAAATCCGACGCGCTACGGACTGCGCCACAGAAATTTGAAAGTTATTAAATAAATGTAAAAGTAGATATAAAAATCGGACAGGAAAAGTAGCATTCAAGGACGACAGTCAACCACAGACACATACAGAAACAAAGAACAACTTTAAAATATGAATAAAAGGCCACATAATACATCACAAACACAAAGGGGTTGACAATAGAGCTACCTCCTTGGAACTGTCAGTGGCAAAAAAGGCCGCTGAACTCTTCAGGACATATTCACAACGTCAAATGGTCATTGAACAATGGAAGGCTTGCTTATTTACTTAACATGTTTCATGACTGATTAGCACAAGTGTATAAACTGAGTCCTGATTGTAGTTTTTTCTTTGTATTGCATTATTTTATGGAATAGTATGTAGGGTATAGCTTAATACAATACTTATTACGTGGTCCGAGTATTACTTTCATACCTCATCCAACCCCTTCTCCAACAAGCGAAAACGGGGTCTGCTAGGGTATGAAATAAAACCTTCATTTCGGCTAAAAGAGTTTGCATATTGCAAATTGCAAATTTAAAACATTTAATAGGCAATTTTAAACAGGTTATCGCATTTTTTCAGTTTTTAAACATGTTTTATTGTCTAAATATCTGTCATAAATCCTGCTCATATAAGCCTTTCAATCGCTTAATGGAATTTTAAGCTTTAACAAACCCAAGCTTACAAAATAAAAAACATTTTGAATAATTCTTTATTGTTTTTGAAAGTAAACTAAAACCAAAACACAATTAATGGATATCCTGCTGTTATATTTTAATGGAAATATCTTTATTGGGCGAGCCGCATCATTGGATACAAAATCGAAAAACCGCACCATAATTTCGTGCAATTTTATGACTAACAGTGATATACAGTTACCTCTACTCATTCTCATTCCCGACCCCGACGCCGCCCAATCCCCTCAAATACATTTAGGCTCGAATATAGGTCCTCAAGATGGAGACACAAGTTATCTTCATGGAATAAATAAAATGGTTTCTTTACTATTAAACGTTTGTCTACATTGCTCTGACACACACAACGATAAATACAGTTTAAGTCCAAGTTCCGGCGAAAGAATCTCAATGCAAAAACAACAACGTAACATTAACGAAGTTAAATACCGGTATACCTTAAGGTCATTGTCGCCATTGGAGTGGGTAGTGCTGTCCGATGTACTCATATTTTAAACATTTACACAAAATTACCGCAAATTCATGTTCAATGTTGTTCAAGCAGTACAATGGTATGAAATAATAATATATATCTAAACTTACCACTGACCGTTCCAAGGCGGTAGCCCTATTGTCAACCCTTTTGTGTTTATAATGTCGTTTGCATTTTTTATTACTTTTGCCTTCTCGTTTGTCTGTTTGCGTGTTTGTTTTTGTGTTTTGTGGTTGACTGTCGTCCGTGAATGCTGCTTTCCCTGTCCGATATTTTTATCTTTCTTTAGTTAAAGTCGTACCCAATCAGTCGTGGTGGACACGAGAAAGGACATATATCACCTTTTGGCACCGCGTTATGGATTCATCTTGCTGCATTGCTATGATGCATGACTGTGACAGTATGTACTTACAGATAACAAACATGACGTTTTTGTTGATGGTAGAGATGCATAGGACATCTATTGAACATGAACATAGTCTGGGATACGGTAAGTTTGCATGGTGTTTATAAATTATCGTCGATTTAAAAAAAAAAATCACTCATATCACGACGGTATCCGATTGAAGCAGTGAGCTTTATGAGAGATTAAAATGATCGACTTAGACATGTTAGAGATTATTGGTTAGATGGTTATATGGTTAGAGACTAGATCATGGCGGGGATTTCTTTATTTACACTGTCCTGTTTTAATGGGATGACAGTAGGGTTAGTGTGAGGTTTGGTGCATCCTAGAACCGGTTTAAACCCCCAGTGGCCTACTTTGCCACTGACCGTTCCAAGGCGGTAGCCCTATTGTCATGCCTTTTGTGTTTGTGATGTCGTTTGTATTTATTATTACGTTTGCCTTCTTGTTTATCTGTTTGCGTGTTTGTTTCTGTGTTTTGTGGTTGACTGTCCTCCTTGAATGCTACTTTCCCTGTCCGATCTTTTTATATTTCTTTATAGTGCTGCCACGTTTTACTGGCCAGAACCATTTTCACATGTTCTATGAAACTGAAGTAAGACTTATACTAATGGTGTTATTGTTATTTCTGTTGACATCTATAACTCTTCCCGAGTACAGATCACCTCCATGCCCCGTTACCCTTTTCAATGTATAGATTTCGATCATGATATATTTATTGGCAGCTAAACATGTAAACTACATTTCGCCTATACAACCCATTAAGTTCCAACCTTAAATCAGGAAACACCATTGTAATATTTGGTACGAATTTTAGGCAGTATGCATGCAAAATGCGCATTCCTAAAGATAGCAAATATATACCGTTTCAAGTATGTACTTCATATAAATTGAAAGATATTCGACTTGAGCTTAATTTCTTTTTATGACGATCGAGTTATACTCTTACAAGAAGGAATGCTTATTTGTTCGGATGTTGTGTGTTGCGCGTTAAGTTGGAAACTTGATTAGTGTATGTATTTATTACCAGTTAATGGTGTGTTACGAATTGAATTCGGTAAAATATTAAGGTAAACGTCACAGGTCAAGGTCAGGCAATGTTCGTATCCGGTATATAACTCATCAATCGCTTGAGATACTGATATGAAACTGAATCAATACAATTATGTAAATTTAATTATAATCGATATATTGTGTGCCTTGAGATCAAAAATGGTGTTATAAGTTCAAGTTACAGGTCAACGGCCAATGTCATGGAAGTTGTGTATTGTTATTTGTATCAAGGTCTAAAAGTTAGAACATGTTCCTCCTAAACAGTTATCTAAAAGCGTGTAATTGAATGTGTTTACTACCACCAAAGTTCGGTGTTTAGCGTACTTGAAATCATAAGCAACATTCAATCGAGAACCTGTTAGTAAGGTATCGCAAACGTACACGGATGTCTGTAATATATACAGAGATTTTGAACTAAACCCTGTTTTATGCTGAACACCATCAAGTCTAAAAAGCTTGAATGCAAATTTAACATTATAATATTGAAGTCGCATGGGTCTGTTGAATATTCAATGCTATATTTTTTCGCTGTGTTTTTTTCAATAGTGTTTTATGTCATTTTAGCACATTTTAGATCATATAGGACATCGATTTAATTTGTAGTAGAGGCATACTACCTCAGTTTTCCTGGATGGAACCAGTACTGAATACCTTCCGCCATCCATAAGAATCGACAATTTCTTACTTGACAAGTCGAGCTCCCAGTGGGATTCGGATCCGCAGAGGCGAGAGACGAGAGCGTTTTAGGCGCAGCGTCTTTAATATCCGGGCTACAGAGGGGATTAACTTTATCGCATCCTTCAAACAAGTTGTTATTTTGAACAACGCTCGCGATTGAAAGAATTTGCTAAAGCAAAATGACACCACGGAATTACATCACTTCTACTAACTCACTTGTAAGATCCATTTTGTCTCACGTTGTAATGAGTGACATTTTGTCTGACTCGGTACGCTCTACAAATATACCTAAGGGGAAAAGTGTGATAGTTGTTGAATGTTCCCATTAAAATTTGTATAAAATCAATGTTCTCATTTTGAGAAATCGCATTAACTGAAACAATGTTCTTTTTGTGTGTCCCACTCCTATAAAGAGAATATATTGGACTGAGGAAATTGCTCTTGTCTTATTTATGTGGTATACGGTAAATGCTTAAATATAGGGTTTCGTTCCATCTGTACGAGATTAAATATAGTTCTGTTTAAAGTGCAATGCTTGTCAAAAATAACTTAAACTGATTTGTCTAGTAAGGCTATATCCTACAAATCAATATAAAGGACTATTATACTATTACAAGTGGTACATAACTTAACATGTTCAGGCTGATTGCAGCGTTCTGCAATCAAAACTTAAACACATGGAATGATACCCCACCCAGTCACATTATACTGGCACGGGGCCGACCAGTCCTAGCCCTATCCTGTATAAAAATTATGATGAATGTCAAGCACATACGATAATAGTACCAGTTTTATGTCTTTGGTATAACCAGACCGCAGAGAAAGCCCACGACATGCAAGGCGCACGTTATACCACTAAACAACCACGTGATATATTTATTAGCCTATATTGGTTCTAAGTTATCCTAAATGTAACGGTGGAGTTACATATTTAGCATATTCTTTAGTTATAATTGAAATATATAACCATTACGCGGTTCTTCGGGTATTAACTTTCATACCCCATCCAACCTCATCTCCAAGAAGCGAAAACGTGGTTTGACTGGGGTATGAAATAAAACCATAATTTCAGCTTAAAAAGTTTGCATATTGTAAAATTAAGACATTAAATAGGCCATTTTAAACAGGTTATCACATTGTTTCAGAAAAAATGTTTTCAACGTCTTTTATTGTCAAAATATTCGTTATAATATCCTGCTAGTATAAGATTTCCCATCGCCTAATGCAATTAAAGCGGGCCTACGCAACCATGGTAACTTGACCTACATATGTATATTTCAGTCATACGTATACGCTGATCTGCGATAAGTACAGTTAAGATTCAACATGTGAGTTATAACGACTCTTACTAATAGTATGTTAATTATTTTAATATTTCATAATTAATGTTGGGCTAAAGCATGATTAAATGTGCAAATTCGTTGGCAAAATACCAGTAACATATTCTGATATGGAACCTTTAACAAAGTGCTTCACATTCGAATTCATTAAATCGTGTGTTAAACGCAACACTGACTTAACTACATATAAATAAAAAAGAAGATACAACCGTGTAGCGCCGAAATCTCGAAATGCAATTCTGATTTAAAAAAAACATTTGCACGGTATGCACAGATTTCTAAATAGTTGTGAGTATTTTCTACAAATCATTAAGCGCCCATTAAGCTAAGACAAATATTAAAATAGTAATTGCAAAAACGGTCACTTAATTGAATTTCTAATAAATAGTATAATTATCCTAAAACATACACTCTTTAAATATAATAAAATAATACTGGAAAGTGGATCCCTTGAAAGCAACAAACACCAACAAGAGATAAAAGTAGCAGACTCGGTTAAGAAGAGTCTGTTCATGAGACGTAATATAAAGTGCAGCACTTCTCAGGCCTCCTTGCACCGGCTTAAGCGATATTCTACGTCAAAGCCACAAAGATTGGACTTGATGATCCCAAAGGAGCAATATGTAATAACACTACTGATTTGTAGTCGGGCAACTTTTTACGGGCGCCACACAGCACTAAACAAACGCTAGAGTGAATGATAATAAATACTGAAAAGTGGATCCCTTGAAAGTAAAAAAAACACAAACAAGAGATAAAAGTAGCAGACTTGGTTTTAATGAGTCTGTTCATCTTCAAATCCACCAATATCGCCCTTATTTATGTAGATAGCATGCGTCAGGGGCATGTCGATTATAAAGGTTTTGCGTTTGCCGAAGCATGCATCTCTTCACGTGACTGCTAGTTCTAACAGACAGGGCGCCTCTTACATAATGTATTAGATGTCTCATGTAGATGACCATACATAATTGGCGACGAAGGTTAGAAGTTGGCTATTATGTTTGTGCTATAGGGAGTTTCTTTTTTTAAAGAAACTAATCAGCCAAATAATGCAAACATTACACAACAAAACCGTGTATCAACATACTATCCATGTGTTAAGTCATATAATAATATGAGCCGATTAAAAGAAAGGTCTATTCATGGGTTCTAAAAATATCATTGACTGAATATGCGTAAAAGGAAATATGTGTTGGTAATTCTTAATGCGACTCTGCAGTATTGGGGTTTGGTCTGGCTGGTTTAAACCGTGTATACAGTGTATACAGTGTCTATATTGTTTGTATTCTCAAAATATGAAAGTTATATATATATATGGAATATCTCTTAATAGAACAACCAAAAGCAGTCCGTTTTTATTTGCTCTCGAAAATACATCAACCGGGAAATCCTGGACGCCCCGTTTTTTCGGCAAATGGACACCCCACTAAGCGCATTTCCGTGTTTGTAGATCATCACCGCATACATGTACATAACTTACCTTAATTTCTGAAAGACACAATGGATTACTTGAGGAAAAAATAGTCACAAGGTATCGTCCCTCCCGACACCCTTTTAGTATTCATGGATGTTATATCCTTATACAAGTTCGCCCGTGCATACATCCCGCATGATGAAGGTATTTTAGCGTATGCCAACATTTTCACGGGCGAACTTGAAAGTCGTCTTCTGCAATCGGTACCCTTAAAACCCCTCACATGGCTTTGTTTTATAGACGATATTGACATGAAGTGGTGCCATGGCACCGAATCTCTTGACTACTTTTTAGAACAAGCTAACGAATTTCACCCTACCATAAAATTTACGGCTGAAATGTCTAACACAGAACACGTTTTCCCGAAAACACATTCCGATGTTGAGGACGGAAAAAAAAGAGTCGATTTATACACTAAATCTACAGACAGTCACCAATACTTACTGCCGAGTAGCTGTCCACTAAACACTGCTCCAAAAATATACAAAAACAAGCCAGATGCTTCTGATATAAAGATACCATTTATACTTACCTTTCACCCAAACGCACCTGACGTTAAAGGGATTTTAACGAGCCACTGGCCTGTTATAGAATAATCCGATCGGCTCAAGGAACTACTTTCAGAGAAACCGATCATTGCCAAAGTCTGCGGGATATACTGGTACGAGCAAAATTAAAACCAAATCCTACTGACACTTCAGTTGGACAGTCAAGTCCCTGTGGTATGCCAATATGCCAGACATGCAAACTCATGCCTGTCACGGATAGTTTTAAGAAATCCTCGGCTGGCGCCATAGTCAATATAAAATGCCATGCCAACTGCAAAATGAATAATGTCGTATATCTGATGACTTGCAAGCAATGTCGAAAACAGTACGTAGGTGAAACAAAACAAAAGGATTAACCTACATAGATCAGACGTAAACACACGCAAACTCGCCAGGTCGCCAGGTCGCCAGTCGCAGAACATCTCTGCTCTACAGGACATGTTTTCTCGGATATATCCCTTTGCTGCCTAGACCACAACAAAGGCCATTCAATTAAAGTCGTTTTAACAATTATTTCTTTATGCAACATGTGTCTTTAAATATTGTAATATAACAATTTATAGATAGTTGTTTAAATAATTACATTTCATTATGAATTTAATGTAGGAGATTATATGGAAAAATAGTCAAACATGTCGAAACACTGTAACGTTAGCGTACGATATTTTAACGTCAACGTCAATTTAAAATGTCAGCGTTTTTTAATTTTAAATGTCAGCATTTCACTTACGCCACGTCATAACTGACGACGTCATTCCCGTTTTTTGAAAGTAAACACATTTTGACGTTCACGACGTTTGCTAAAAGGGTATGAATAGTTATTACTTTCTCGGCGTTTATAGCGTTATATAATTACGCTATTATTATTTATTTATTGTAAATCTAAATGGGCCCTTTTGCGGGTATCAACACATGTTAATCATTGCAATCGTTGTATAGATGATTTTCTTGTAAATGTTACATGTCTTTGTACTCCTGAAGAAGGCGTAAAGCCGAAAGCACTCGAGTCTATATTTTAGCTAGTATACACGTTAGCTAAGATTTTTTATTTTAATTTCTTGATAGCCACTGTAAATGATAATTTCCACATTGTCTTTTAACAAATTACTCTATCATTTAGTATCCTTTCTGGATCCAGCGTTTGTGAAAGGTGTTTTGTTCGATGTATGATTTTCTCTACTATATATATATACATATTATATATATATATTATATATGTGAAGATATATATTATATATATATACCTCGTCATCGGTAGGTTAAGAAACGGTGTGCATATGATGTAAAATAAAGTGTGGCTGTTGTTGGCGGTATAGCTAATTTAAATGTACATACAACATATGTAACTGCATTCAGATTTAGTGATCTTAAATGAAAACGCACACGCATAACGGTTACGGTACCGATAAATAAAGACGTATAACGATCTCAAAGGCTGTATCTCAGTGTATCCATTTATCAATACAAAACCGTTCAATTTGAAGTATCGAATTTACAATAGCATGACGTTCAGTAAACATTAAACTTAAAGACTATCATGGCATAAAAAAACAATCGGAATAGTCCACTAGTCGTAGTTTCTAGGCATTCATTTAAATTTCTGATATCGCAATGATAGAGAAACTGCGGTAAACGTTGGTAAATTGATTACGACAAGATGAAATAAGGATGGTTTATTAAGACGGTTTGAAGAGTTTGAAAAGCTATGAAATAAAGTCTTACTCTCCTAAACAGGATTAGTCTGCTGAAGTGATTAGTTATCTAAATGATATTAACGGATAAAACCAGACCAGTATTTGTCGTCTATTAATTGTGTTCTGACAGGAAGCAAGCGCTCACGTTCATAGCTAAGTATTCACACGCAAATGCACGTTATCTTTTGGATTTTACCAAGCGCCTATTTCCCAATCTGTATGGTTTTCTGACAGAACGACAACGCACATGTTTAAAGTTCACCAGCACATGCACACTATCTTGAGATTTTACCAAACGCATATTGACCAATGTTCAATCTATAACATGTGCTCGGATAGTACGTCAACGCTCACGCTTCACCGGCACACTGACTATAAATTTTGGATTTGTCATGTTGCGAACAGAGCATTTTACAATGCACATTTAGTAATCTAAAACAAAATTTTATGATACATATTTTATATATTATATTTTACAAGTGTTAGAGGTCTTCTTTTTAAGATTTAACAAAATCAAAGAGATTCACGTTTGTGCACAAGACCGTTAACGTATTTTAATAAGATGAAAATACCATTATTCTCATTTAGCGAATTCAATCGGCCTACTCATTGCTGAACAGTGCATGACGTCATCCAATATTCTTACACTTGTGTTAACATCAAATGTATGCAATGATGTTGTGAAACGGCATACACACGACGTCATGTTTACAGTCATTAGATTGTCAATGCATCCACTAAGTTCATTTGACTTTTGAAATCCGAGTATGACCTTTTCTGCAACACGATCGCTTTTGAGGGACAAACGAACCACGTACGACGTTTTACCTTCAAGTTGGACATTGACCTTTGAGGTAAGGATCTGATTCTTGTGAGTGACATACATTCTCATTGTCATTAAAATGTGTTCCGTACTTTTGACGTTATGGCTGAAACATAATTGTTTGGACGGACAAACAAACAAACAAACTAATGGACGGACGGACGATGCGGTACTATATGTCCCTCCATTCCGCATGAAAACGAAACTATAATACGTATGCGCGTTTGGAATTATTTTGCTACAAAAACGTTTTGTCAAGAACAGCTACTAGTCTGTCCATCAATATAATACCATGATCTATTAACCATTACAAATGGACATGATAGTAGTCTTCGACGAGATTCAAGTTATCCAATTATAGCTATAAATTATTTTGAGATAAGGCGTGAGACACAATCGATCCGTAGATGTTGGTTTCCTTTGATTTAGGCCAGATCTATTTTTGTATGGTTTCTTACGGATACAGCCACTATTTCTCCCAGAAGAAACACTGTGTAATATTGTAACATGACAAAAATGTTGACATGCTTTTGCATAAAATCAAACGTTACTTAATCGTATTACTGTACACTTTTGAGTAGCGCATATATAACTAAAATATATTTTTTCTTTTAAATGGATGGTTTATTTGACAAACATGTTGCTCTGAGATGTTCACTAACATTTGAAACACCGTCAGAAGCTTAAACTAACATGTGATAAACTATCACTCCAGTGAATGTTTTTTATGATCTTAAACGAGTTTCCATTTCATGTAATACTGTTTAAAAGAGTAATAATAAATTATTTTAATTTTAAAACCTGCCAGGACGTCAGACAAACTTTAGATAAAATATCTTGTGAAAACATAGCGTCATGTAAAAACAACGTTGTATAATAAAAAGGTTGAGGTTTATTTCGGTCTGTTTGTTTGTTTGCTTGTATGGTGTTTTACGTCATTTTCAACACATGTAAGGTTATATATGACGGTCGATTTTTTGTGGTGGAGGCAGACCGCCCACTTTTCCTGGGTATAACCAGTACTGTACACCTCCCGCCATCCGTAAGAATCGACACTTCCTCACTTACAAGTCGAACTCCCAGTGGGATTCGAACTCGCATCATTTTACGCGACTTTAACAAAATGTAAATGAGCTTTGTTTCATGTTAATGATTTATAATGAGCTTTTGGTACATAATAAGTGTATGGCCTAGATAATAATGCATTTTTAATTGATAAACTAGTTTCAATTCACACAATTTTCGTAATGTTACACAAAATAACGCCATTGAAGCTCAACGATTCACAACCGTTTTACGATGCATTTCACATCTGATCATACAACATAATACGAAATGGCTGTTTGGCAGGCGAAAAGGGGGAAATTCATGTCTACATATCTGTATTACTTTCCCTTATTTGTGGATTCATACAATGTAGCACATCCGCATCTCGATCATAAATCAATTTTACAATAGTCTCCCGGAATGACTTATTGCGGCCTAAATGATAGTCTTAACGTAAGATTCCCCGAATGATAAAGAAAGCACCGGCCTTTTGGCAAATAATGGTATTCAGCGTAAAAGATTGATTATACTCAGCTTTCCAGCGGACTAGCTAAATCAAGAACTATTGGTTAGGGTACTCAAACAAATATTCAGATAAGAGAAGGAGAAATAAATATTGATAAAGGTGATCCTTTGGGAGCAACAAACACAATTAAGAGAATAAAGCAGCAGACTCGGTTTTCCTTCTTGTTTGTCTGTTTGCGTGTTTGTTTCTGTGTTTTGTGGTTGACAGTCCCCCTTGAATGCTACTTTCCCTGTCCGATCTTTTTATATTTCTTTTTATTGAGTCTGTTCATGAGAAGTAATGAAAGAAGCAACACCTCTCACGCCCCCTAGCACCGGCTTAAGCGGTATTCTACTTCAAAGCCACCTATATTGGGCTCGTTGGTCCCACTGGACCAGTAAAAATAACACTACTGATTCGTAGCACGGGGAGACATTTTACAGCCGCCACACTGCACTAAACGAACGTAACTAACCGAAAGTCGAGTCTAACAAATATTAAAAAATAAACTTATATTCATCATATACTTCATGTACATGTAGGTAATATTACTCCTATTGTCAATCCTATTATGTTTGTGGTGTCTATATTTTGATTCGGCTTTTCCTTAATACTGTTGTTTGTTTTTGTTTTCGTCTTTTAGGCTGACTGTACTCTGTGAATGCTACATTTCCTGTATTAATCTATCTATATAGCAGTTTACACTCGAAGGTACGCACAACCTAGTTCGTATTGTACTCCCATTTATTTGCAAACCCCAGAGATGATTAGGGTCGATGTCATTAGTTTCATTTAATGCAGTTACTAAGTTGAAAGCGATTCTTTAGAGTACACTGTTTTCAAAGTTGATAGTACTTCTTTGTCTAAGGCCTTGTATCCCGTTCTATACCGTTCTATACCGTTCTGTCTATACAACGGAAATATGTTCCATGAAATGCTACCGATTTGGCTACTAAATCATTTTAAAAGATGGCATAACTGAATATTCCTGTGCTTCGACGTTGTTCTGTACTATCAATGTTTAATTATATACAAAATACAGAGTGACTTTCTACATCTGTATATTATTAGGTAGTAGTTCATACTTACCGTTTTGTAGTTTATCTCTTTGTTTGAATTAGTATTCATTAATAAAAAATGAGGATTATCAAATTAACTTATATAGATATAAAACTTCAAAAGGAAAAGCAGCATTCAAGGACGACAGTCAACCACAAACATACACAGAAACAAATAACAAATTGAAAGATGAATAAAACGCCAAATAAGACATCACAAACACAAAAGGGTTGACAATAGGGCTACCCCGCATGTAACGGTCAGTGGCAGAAAAGGCCGCTTGGGGTTTAAACCAGGTTCCAGGGCGCACCAAACCTCACACTTAACCTACTGACAGTAAAACGGGACAGTGTAAATAAAGAAATCCCCTCCATGAACTATTCTCTAACCAACAACGCAGCATTAATAGGCAATATAAGTAAATCGCCTAAAAAGCCACAACAAAGGTAGTCAGTGACTTGGCAGAATCCAGAGCAACAAAAGAATAAACCATTGAGGGCACGACAAGACAAGACTGCAGACAAACATCAAACATCACCGTCCTTTTGGGCTTTAGGTAGACATCATCGTGAGGGTCCACAGCCTGGCAGGTCATCGCACAATCAAAGAGGAAAGCATAGTGGCGAACTGTAAATAGGTTCACCACTAAGCATGCAGGGCGTTGTAAAATGATAGGGTCATAATCTCTTTTGATAAACCTTTTAACAAGTTTAACAAGGATAGTATGAAAGTGATTATGACCAAGGACCTTATGAAGTTTGTAAATCACGTCACCATAGAAGTCAGGTTGTGATAGTCCTTGTCGCAGAAGAGTTCTTAAATTACTTTTATATTTGGAAAGAAGATCAGGGTTACGATAATAAAATGTTGCAAAGGTTTTACGAAGTTTATGGTAACGGTAACCCTGATGAACTAGCTTTTTAGTTATACAAATATTACGAATATTAAAGGCCTCAACTCGAGTACAAGCTCTAGAAAAACAAATAAGTTGAGACACATAGACCCAATAAGAAGTTACTCGGGGAACATCCCCATCTAAATATGAATACTTAGCAATATCAAAACTAAAACCTTCTCTTTATATAAATAGACAAAATAATAATTCATTAACTTGTCTCATTTGAATCCTACAATGAGAAGACAATGGGAAAAACGTACATATACTCGGTAAAAAAAGTTTTGGACCAGGGTATATAAAGTCATATAAAAATAAAACTAGTGAATAAAATTTAAGTATCTTTTTTTAGTAACCAAAGTCTACCCGGTTAATTTGGTACTAGAAACATTAAATTCCAAACAATATTTGATTTTAAAAAAATATCGCGAACACACAATGGGTCTGTAAAAAATGTTGCAAAGTAACAGTTACGGACACATTCGAGTAACCAATAAAAAGATTATTATTTTTTCGCAAACTTTCATTGGAAACGATAATTATTGTTGATTGTTGATCTATTGTGAATTTTCAACTGAGATAATAAGGGTTATGGTCGAATGTCATTGTTCAGCGATCATTGTACGGGTTCGAACACTGCCATGGTCCAAACTTCTTTTACAGAGTATAGTATGAATAACCGTTGTCTTTTTAACCTATATGCTCCTTTAAAAGCAATATGGGTTAAGTTATGTAACCTCTCAAGGCATTTTGCGACTGAGTTTATTTGCGTTTTAAATGACTCAGAAGACACTGAAAGGAATTTCTCTGGGGAATAAAACTGCTGAAATAGACAATTTGTAATTGCTTCTATGGAATTGTTTTGACACACAAAACCAGACGCTTTCAACTATGCTTAAGCGGCGAGCTTAATTTGATGAATGGTCTATTTATGATTTAGACAATACTTTATTCTTATTCCCGGAAGCATTACCGTGGTAATGGCTGTGTTTGAAACGTTCTCGCTTCTTAGCGCTGCGGGGTTTCAATACCACCGGGAGCTCGAATTGTAAGAAAGAAAGTGTCAAGTCATACGGATGGCGTGAGGTATACAGTACTGGTTCTACTCAGGAATAAGTGAGTGAGTGGTATGCCCCCACCATTTAAAATCTACCGTCATACATAGCCTAAAATGTGCTAATCATGACGTTAAACACCAAACAAACAAATTTGCTATTATCGTATGCAAATCTAGGCTATGAGCCAAGTGGGATGGTCGGTACCATATTTGGAGACGAAGGTTCAAAGTGATTTTTAGTAAGGTATAACCGCCTAGTGTTGGAACATGTGTGATAGCATTGTTTAACTCTTTGCCAAATATGTGTTATCTCTCCTTGTTTCACCCTACCATTAAAACACACACAACTTGATCGTTCTATAACTTAGTTAGTGTGTTAATAGCTTTCATAACTACCTTAATAATTCAGGTAGATTCATGAAATTCACACATAGTAGACTGACATACGTTTGCTCTTCGGTAAAATAAAAACAGTATAATTAACAGAAATAGTTTACGATTGGTTAACCAATAAATAAACTCTACAAAGAAACCTTATCAAGCAAACTATTGTTTTAAAGAAAACGTCTAAAATAACAGATTATGATACACTCATAAATAATAAATGTACTTTGTTTAATTATATTTCTTTCCTCACAAATCTAATATAAAGAGACTAATAGTTATATGCGGATGATATCATTGGTAGATATGTGGTATCGGATCTGTTTATATCTCTTCTCTTCCACTTAGGTTCAGCAACATATTCACATCTATTACACTTAATACACGATATTAATGCCTAAGTTTAAAAGTAATAATGTGGCTACCCAGCATGTGTATTTTTAAATAACGATTTGAGAAGATAGCTTGCAAGTATTTGCATCAATTGGTTTTGTATCTTCTTGCTCGTAGCTTAGCAACATCCAGAGATGCAATTCAACAAAAACAATAAACGCTCGTCCGTGAATTTTATTTTCCCTGTTCGAGTTTTATATCTAATTTTAATCAGTATTTCACATGTATAGAACACCTGTCATTGTGTTTGCATTAATAGTATATATAAAATTCGAACAGGAAATGTAGCATTTAACAGTCAACCACAAAAACACATAGAAAAAAGAACAACTTTAAAAATGAATAAAAGGCCATATAAGACATCACAAACACAAAAGGGTTGACAATAGGGCTACCGCCTTGGAACGGTCAGAGGCAAAAAAGGCCGCTGGGGGTTTAAACCAGGTTCTAGGGTGCACCAAACCTCACATTTATCCTACTTCATCCCAATAAAACACGACAGTGTAAATAAAGAAATCCCCGCCATGATCTATTCTCTAACCAACAAGGCAGCATTAATAGGCAATACAAGTAAAACACAAAGATGCTCGTGTATATATAAATACAAAAAATGATAGCATAGAAAGCCACAATGAAGGTACTCAATAACTTGGCAGAAGCCAGAGCAACAAGAGAACAAACCATTGAGTGCACGACAAGACAATATTGCAGACAAACATCAACCGTCACCGTCCTTTTGGGCTTTAGGCAGACGTCATCATAGGGTCTACAACCGGTTCGGTCATCGCACAATTAAAGTGGAAAGCATAGTGGTGAACTGTAAATGGGTCCGCCGCCAAGCATGCAGTACGTAGCAAACTGATAGGGTCATAACCTCTTTTGATTAACCTTTTAACAAGTTTAATAAAGACAGTATGAAAGTGATCATGACCAAGGATCTTACGAAGTTTGTAAATCACTTCACCAGGTTGTTAGTTTGTGATAGTCCTTGTCGCAGAAGAGTTCTTACATTTCTTTTGTATTGGGAAAGAAGATCAAGGTTACGATAATACAGTTGTGCAAAGGTTTTACGAAGTTTATGGTAACGGTAGCCCTGATGGAGTAACGGTTTAATTATACAAAGCTTAAAGTCCCCAACTCGAGTACAAGCTCTAGAAAGACGAATGTTGAGACACATAAACCCCATAAGAACCCCATAAGAAGTTGCTCGGTAAACATCCCCATCTAAATAGGGGATAATTAACAATATCAAAATTAAAATCATATTTCTTGTCATATATTTTGCTAATTATTTCATCATTTTCAATGGAGAGATGTAAATCGGGAAAAGGATAGGGTGAAACAAGGGGAGATAACACACATTTGGCAAAGAGTACTACAATGTTATCATACATTTCCCAAACCTAGGAGGTTATGCCTTACTAAAGTTCACAATGAGGTTTTGTCCCCCCAGATGGTACCGATGGCCCAAATTTTGGGTCCAGGCTCATAGCATTTAATTTACATTACGTGGTACCGCCTTAATTCCATTAAGCGATGGGACAGCTGATATTAGCAGAATTTTATAAAGGTATTTCGACAATAAAACATGTTTACATTTTTTTAATGAAAATGAAATACGATAACCTGTTTAATATTAACAATTAAATGTTTTAATTTTGCAATATGCAAACTATTTAAGCCGAAATTAAGGTTCTATTTCACACCCAAGTCAACCACCTTTTCGGTTCTTGGAGAAGGGGTTGGATGGGGTATGAACGTTAATACTCGGACCATATGATTAAACTATGCATACCCATGCGTAAAGTCGCCCGATGTTTTCTAAATAACTGAAAAGGACAGAAACCGCACCAGGTAATAATATAATATGTATTTAAATGCATGTCAATATTAAAGGGAAAATCTCGTTTTTTATCCTTAGCATCTTAATGTTTATTAAAAACTTGAACACATTAATTATCCGAATAAAACCACCATATTGTTTTTCAGTTTCATATACCTATATAAGATGCATGTGCATAACGTAGGCCACATGATCATATGATGCGTTAAGGTTCTTAGAAATTCTTGTTTTGTGATCGAAGTACACTTTCTTTGAATTATATGTAAAGTCTTAGCAATATAATTGCCATTTACAATAATATTTATGATTTCGCAATAAATCCAGCGGAGCCAATGGGTTTTCCAGACCAAATATGTTCATAAATACTTATTTAATCGAACTACAATTGCGGCTTATTTAATGCATGTGTAAAATTCATATTATGAAACTGAAACACATTATGAGGGTTTCAGCTTGTGTTTGTATTGGCACAAAGTACTCTTTTATTGTTTGGGGCGCTTGTTTCAGCCAAAGTTTTTTTCTGCAGTAGCTTCAACAATTTAAATAATACCTACATCAATTATGTATCATTAGAACTGCAATTTTTAGTGGTAAATAAATATAGATATAAAAAATCGAACAGATATAAGAATCAAGGACGACAGTCAACACAAACACACACAGAAACAAAGAACAAATTTAAAAATGAATAAAGGTCAAATAAGACATAACAAACACAAACGAGTTGACAATAAGGCTACCGCCTTTGAACGGTCAGTGGCAACAAAGGCCGCTGGAGGTTTAATCCAGGTTCTAGGATGCATCAAACCTCACACTTAACCTACCCTCAACCCAATAAAACTGGACAGTGTAAATAAAGAAATCCCCGCCATGAACTATTCTCTAACCAACAAAAGCATTAATAGGCAATATAAGTAAAACACAAAGATGATCGTGTATATATTAATACAAAATAGCCTAGAAAGCCAAAAAGAAGGCACTCATTGACTTGGCAGAAGACAGAGCAACAAGAGAATAAACCATTGAGGGCACGACAAGACAATACTGCAGACAAACATCATACGTCACCGTCCTTTGGGCTTTTGGGCTCATCATAGTGTCCACAGCCTGTTTGGTCATTGCACAATTAAAGAGGAAAGCATAGTGGCCTCTAAATGGGTCCACCACCAAGTACGCAGTGCGTTGCAAAATACTGGGGTCATACTCTCTTTTGATAAACCTTTTAACAAGTTTAACAAATATAGTATGAAAGTGATCATGGCCAAGGATCTTACACAGTTTGTAAATCACGTCACCATAGAAGTCAGGTTGTGAAAGTTCTTGTCGCAGAAGAGTTCTTAAATTTCTTTTATATTTGGAAAGAAGATCAGGGTTCCTTAACTCGAGTACAATCTCCATAAAAACGAATAAGTTGAGACACATAGACCCCATAAGAAGTTGCTCGGGGAACATCACCATCTAAATTGGGATAGTTAACAATATCAAAATTAAAATCATCTCTCTTGTATATATTTTGCTAATTATTTCACCGTTTTCAATGTAGAGATGTAAATCAAGAAAACTACCTTAGTTTTGAAAATCGGTTGAGAAATAAACATTTTACAGCCAAAATGAGTTTCTGATGCGGCTTTTCCTATGTAAATTCCTTGTTGAAAATTCCCAGCAGAAAATTAAGAACTTTCAAATAACTTCCGTTAGCCTTCATATGTTGCTATAAAACTTCCAGGGTGTCTCTATTTACAAATATCCAACAATTTAAACCACTTTTGGATACAAATTCTAAGAAAGATTTTTTTTGTAATTGTTCATGCATCAGAATTTTGCATTGAAAATGCCCCGTCAAAAACTGTTTAGCGCATGAAATTTTTAATTTTGTCTGAAACGTTCAAAAACCTTTTAGCCTAGGAGTCTAACAGTATTGGCTGAAACAAGCGACCCAAACAATAGATCAAATCTAGTCATTTTAAAACCAAATGTAAAAATAATATTGATGTGTTACGCCTTCATTTTGAGTCCCTTACTCCTGCTTAACATGCATGTGAAGAACAGGCTTACTTTATTTCTTATATACAATACATTTATTACATGGTTCATTTTGCAAGGCACTGCATCTTTAGTGGTTGACCCATTTATATTTCGGCACTATGCTTTCCTTTTAATGACGTCTACCTAAATTATTAAACGACGGTAAATAAATACTGAAAAAGGGATCCCCTGGAAGCAACAAAAATAGATACAAGTAGCAGACTCGGTTTTACTGAGTCTGTTCATGAGAGGTAATGTAGTGTGCAACACCTATCACGCCTCCTATCACCGGCTTAAGCGATATTATACTTTACAGCCACAAAGATCGGGCTTGATGATGCCAAAGGACCAGTAAGTAATAACACTACCGATTTGTAGTCGGGGCGACTTGTTACGGCCGCCAACCACCACTATACAAAGGCTAGTGTGAATGCCAATTAATACTGAAAGGGGATCCCTTGGAAGCAACCAACACAAACAAGAGATGCAAGTAGTAGAGTTTGATATTTGCCTCCAATCTTGTCTCTTCCTGCCCTTAATGATGTGTTCCCTTGATGCTCTGGCTTCGGTCAAGTCACCTAGTACTTGCTTTGTGGCTTTCTAGGCTTATATATTGATATATACATGGTCATCTTTGCGTTATTCTTATTGCATATTACCTCTTTTTTGTTCGTTATATGACATAACCTGCTGGGAATGCCTTTATTTACACTGTCCCGATTTATTTTGATGACAATATCGTATAAATGAGGTTTGGTTTGGCTTGTACCTGGCTAAAAACACCAGTGGTCATTTTAACCGTTCCACTAGCACTATTATCAACTCTGTTATGTTTGTAATGACAAATGTCCAGCCTTTTATCTTTGTAATTGTTGTTTGTTTTGATGAGTGTTTTTGTTTAACTGTGGTTGTTCGACTATTATATCTACTTTATACCCATCTACATGTTCGTTTTTGTGTTTGTTTTTAAATAGTATTTCTCCTTTATCGTCGGAAGGCTTTAATGTGCTAGTTTCTTAAGTACGATCCCGTATCTTAATGTTGTCTGACATTTTAAAGATGTTTGATTTATGCATGCTGCTTGAAGATTCACCTAAAATTTGTTGTATTATACACGAAGGAGGTTTCAGTAGAAGCCTTTTTTATTTTAGTTGATTGTTTTTTTTCATTTTGTATATTAACATGATTAACTAAATACATCTCTTTGTCGTCAACCAAATCCTTTAAGATAGTTTAAGATAAAAAAAACTGAAAACGCATACTCTGCCAAATTAGAGAGTAAAATAAACAACGTAATATAATGAATTCTTAACTTCAGAGCTACTTAAAACAATAATTCGAGCGCACGACTAGCAATCGTCTTCGTTATCAAGACGTTTTCAATCAATTACTTGTGCGCACCATTGTATGCAGAATGTTAAGACCAGCATCAATCACTTTGCTTTCTGTAAGCTGCGTTTCATAATGACATTATGTTCGTTTAACAAAATGAGATTCCCAACTTATGTCTGAATAAATGTTTATTACGTGCTATGAATGTCAAAATAGTGTTTATTTACGAAGGGCTGTATATTTTGATATATAAATTGGGGATATATAATAATGGAATGAGGTACAATATGTAATTTGTTTGACTTATTCTTACATGTCTTTTTTTATGTCACGAAACAAAGGAATCCGTTACTAGAAACAATTGTAATACAACTTTCAGTTTTAAGAAACCATGTATAATGACGTCTATCCAAATCATTATAGGACGGTAGCGTTTGATGTTTGCCTCTAAACATGATTGCCGCACCCTTGACGGTTTGAGCTCTTATTGCTCTCGCTACTGCAAAGTCACTGAGTACTTACTTTGTGGCTTTCTATGCCTTTTTATATTATATATACCTGACCTTTAATGTGTTTTACTTATATTGACTATTAATGCTGACTTGTTTGCTAGAGATTATAACCTGGCGGGGATATCTTTTTTTCCACTGTCCCGTTTATAAGGACGCCATTAGTTTAAGATTGAGGTTTGGTGAACCTGATTTAAACCCCAAACGGCCTATTTTGCCACTGACTATTCCGAGGTGGTAGCCCTATTGTCAACCCTTTTGTGTTTGTGATGTCTTATCTTGCTTTTATTCCTATAAAGTTGTTGAGATCCTTACTTTTATAATTTGTGTTAATATATATGTGACCATTACGAAATAAATATTGTTTAAACCAAAGTTGTTCTTTGTTTCTGTGAGTGTTTTTGGTTGACTGTCGTCCTTGAATGCTACTTTTACAGTTCAATTTTTACTTGAAATGCGTGTTTTTCCAGCGTATTGCGAATGTTACATGTCATTTTGTATTCATTTGTAACATCACACAGTAGCGTTATATCACCATGATAGTGTCTTAGTAAAAGCTTGATGGCTAAATTGTTTAAATGGCAGACATGGTGGTTTAGTGGCATAGCAATAGATGATGGTTGAACGGCATAGACAAGAAGCAAAATGGTGTACTGGCGTAGCAAGAGATTGATTGCTCAACAGCTTAGACGAGACCTTTGATGGTTTATGGCTTAGCAAGAGCTCGGCAGTATACTTGCTAATGCGAGAAACATGCTTGTTTAACAACTTAGCCAGAGGTTGATGACTTAAGGTTCCCCGGCCATGTTTTGTTTCATGAACATGTTTATCGAAATCAATAAAAAACATGAGCTATTTACAATTCAGACATTGCAATATCTGTGAAAAGCGAGAATAAAATTTAATTTGATGACGTAGGAAACTATAAACAGGTAAGTAAATCCACAGGTAAATGTATTTATCAATTATCTTGCAATAGTTGTGGAGCTATACAATTCAGATTTACCTCATTTTGCAGTCATGCAGTGGAAAAGTAGTATCTACGTCATGTAAATAATACTTATTTTTACATACAACTTAGTAGCGGATTTAAATCTCTCCGGGACTATCAAGAAATGTTCATATGATGTTTAAGAGTTATATTTGTTAATTGTTATATTACAAAAAGGGTGGCCATTCATCTTTAATGGAATAAAACAGCTTACTGGTGTCACGGCATGGGTAAGAACCATGACTATAGTACTAGTAGTACTTTATGCATATCCCTATCAAGAACCCGAAGTGACTGCCACAATATAAGTTTGTCAAGCAGTTCCTTCTTTTGATTTTGTATAGTGTGTATTGTTATAAATTAATGAAAAATGTGTATCCAATTTAATCTAACCGATGTCCATTTTGTCATCGATTAGTTTATGGTCTTTGTTTGCGCCATCCTCTCTAATGTTTATGTTTCTTAATTGGGATGGTCTTGAACATATCGTGTATAATTCTTTATTTTACAACGAAAATAATTTCACTTTTCGAACACAAATAATTATACAATCATATACAATTTAGTTTCCAAGAATTTGCTATTTAAAGTAACGACACCACGGAATTACATCACGTTCAACTAACTCACTTTAAAGATCCATTTTGTCTCACGTTGTAATGTGTGTCTTCACGTTGTCTGAATCGTTACGTTCTACAAATATACCTAAATGGAAATGCCAACATTGTACGAGCACGACAAGCACGAACAATATTTTGTTCGCTGAATACAATACGGCACAAGAAACACATGCCAATAGCCTCATTTTGATTCTATGTCTGAATATGACTGTGATCATATGTACGACAAACGCTTTTCTTTGCTTTTACTCCGGGGTTTCTGTTTTTTTTTTCTATCAAACCAAAGTCCATAAAATAAACACCGATTGTAGGCAGCGCCGCGTGGCCGATTTTTTTAATCAAGAAAAAGCAAGATAAACAATTATGTTTATGTTTCGTCATTATGAAACTTTTTCTTTTTTTGTAACTGTCAATGCGAATAATCAAAACTGTAATTTTTTCATTACAATAACATATGTAGTACTACTGGGAATTATCCTTTGCAATGTTTGTCATGTACCTAGAATATAATATGGCAAATATATTAGATTTTGAAAATTCTGAAACTGACATCAAATGCTTTATATGCTTTGAATTGTATATTTACATCTAAATGCTAGTCATAATATTACTCTCTTGTGAGCGAATTATGTAAAATGTGCTTTTTTTTCTGTATTATTTTCCGACTTTGCCTCCAAGTAAATAGATAAAAAGCCAGACGAATTGTATAGATGATATCAAAATAGGACGTTTCAATATTGTAGTGATTAAATTAAATTGTTGTATCACTAGGCTTGTATGTGTGCATGACGTGTGTGCCTGTAAAGGCGACGAATGTCAGTTTGAATGTAATTGTTTTCTCTGTGTTTAGCTTTTATATGATTATTAGTTCTGAAACCAGATACGACAATCTAACCAAGGAAGAGGTATTGCAAAGTTTGTTTTCAGTCGTGTGCATGACCTTCGTGAGTGCATTTCATGAAGTGTGCATAGGATGCAGATTAAATAAAAAGCAGACTCACGTGCAAGGCGGTAGCCCTATTGTCAAGAAAGATAAAATATCGGACAGGGAAAGCAGCATTCAAGGACAACAGTCAACCACAAAACACAAAAACAAACACGCAAACAAACAAACGAGAAGGCAAAAGTAATAAAAAAATGCAAACGACATCACAAACACAAAAGGGTTGACAATAGGGCTACCGCCTTCGAACGGTCAGTGGCAATAAAGGTCACTGGGGGGTTTAAACCGGTTCTAGGGTGCACCAAACCTCACACTTACCCTACTGTCATCCCATTAAAACAGGACAGCGTAAATACAGAAATCCCCGCCATGATCTAATCTCTAACCAACAAGGCAGCATTAATAGGCAATATAAGTAAAACACAAATAAGCTCGTGTAAATATAATACAAAAAAAAAATAGCCTAGAAATCCACAATGAAGGTTCTCAATGACTTGGCGCAACAAGAGAATAAACCATTAAGGGCACGAGAGGAAAGATCATAGACAAACATCAAACGCCACCGTCCCAATAGGCTTCAGGAAGGCGTCATCATAGGGTCCACAGCCTGTCCGGTCATCGTATAATTAAAGAGGAAAGCATAGTGGCGAACTGTAAAAGGGTCCACCACCAAGCATGCAGTACGTTGCAAAATGATAACCTCTTTTGATAAACTTTTTAACAAGTTTAACAAAGATAGTATGAAAGTGATCATGACCAAGAATCTTACGAAGTTTATAAATCACATCACCATAGAAGTCAGGTCGTGATAGTCCTTACCCTTTTGTGTTTGCGATGTCGTTTGCATTTATTATTACATTTGCCTTCTTGTTTGTCTGTTTGCGTGTTTGTTTCTGTATTTTGTGGTTGACTGTCCTCCTTGAATGCTACATTCCCTGTCCGATCTTTTTATATTTCTTTTTAATGTGATTTTAACATTTATATTTTGTTTAGATGTTTTCTTTTTTATTTAGTTTTAACTGATCTTTGTGCATACGTTCCTGTAGCAATAAACAATAACAACCCTTTGCATTAATGGTTACGAGTTCATATTACGGTTAAAGCTACACCCTCTATATATAACGGTTCAATCACATGCAAATAAATTAAGCAATTTCAGTTCTTCGAACATCCACAATTTAGTAAATAATGCAAATATGTTCAATACAATATTTATTTATAATATATTAATTAGCATTTGTACGTCAGATTACATCGATGTATTCAGCCTTATATGATAAGAACCAGAGACAAATTGCTCTTCTTTGAGGTGAGAATTAGCATGCCAACAACATCTACTTCTTATAGAAACTATATAACATGTTAACGCTAAATGCTAAAAAGATACCCAAATACCTCGTATAACTAAATTCACGAAGTGCTTAGTACTTGTTGGGAGTGTTGTCGCTTCTAAAACATCTTAGGTTAGTTTAATAATGCAAAATACCTTGCATTTCAGTACAAACTAGACTAACCTAACGTAGGTAGTGCATTATCAAACAAAGTATATTTAAAATGCTGATTCTGCTATGTCAATCAATACATCCTGAAAATGGCTTCCCTTTGCAGCAACGAACGCAAACAAGAAAGAAAAGAAGCAAATTCGGTTTTATTGAGCCTCTTCATGAGCGGGTATATAATGTGTTATACTTCTTACGCCCGCTATCCCAGGTTCTTAGCGGTATTATATTCTAAAGCTATAATGATTGGGCCTAAACATCAAAGGACCAGTAAGAAATACCACTACTTATTCTTAACGTGGACATGTTACAGCCGCCAAACACGCATTACAATAGGTGAGAAAAGTGCATGTAGTCCCACAAAACACAATTGTTCATATATATTATGCTGCTTTATGACAGATCATGCCCTTGCCATATGCCTATGTTGTAAAGAATAACGAAACAGAAACGGTTTGTCTTTTCTCTTTCTACCATTGATTTTCGTGATATATATTCTTACCTCTCTTGTTCCTTTATAGTTGACGGTAGCTCCTTATCGACGTTCAATATCGTACTTTTTCAACCTTCAGTCTCGCAGAAATGAAAAGTTTATACTAAAATATGATCTTTTTTATATTTCATTATGCAGAAGCTTAATTAATATTCTGCAAGAGATGCGCTATACACCGTGCTTTAGAATTTTCAATTGCCACGTCAGCAATGTAATAAGATCTATACTTTCATCAACATCAATTACACATTTGCGTTTTGAGACCAATGCTTTGAGAAATTGTCAAGACATAAACTTCTAGGAGCTCGATTAGCAGGGAGGTCTTTATTAGCACGCAACGAATGTCAAACTTAGATAATGCACTCGGGTTTCAAATAGCATATCCAGAAGTGCCGTAAACACGAATCCTCTGTCAAATAAAGACTTGAAATAAATAGAAATAGTTAAGGGAGCAATTTCATACCGTTTTCTTGAAATGATTTTTATAAAGATAATGACTCGTTGTTGTTGATTTTGACAAGAATCAACACAGCGTCTTTCTCTATTAACGGCACGTAAACATATAGTTAAGTATAGGGTATATCCGTGGTTATGGTTACACAAACAAAGCCCGTTTTATTTCCAATTCTAGTTCTTGCAATACTACAAATATCTACAAACTTTTAATATCTTGTCTTACTACCGTTAAAGATCACGTTAAGCAATATTGCGCGAAAGCTTATGTAAACTCTGGGATTAATTTATTTTGTTCTATTCAAAATTCAGGCGACGTTCTTGATAACATTTGCAATAAACGTCAAGCTTAATCTTTAAGTCCTTATGATTTTTCTACACTATATACAACTTTACCTCACAACCTTATCAAAGACAAGCTTATTGCAATCATTCAAAAACCTTTTGCTAGGGGAAATACTACATTTTTGGCCAGTAACAATATTAAAGCGTTTTTTATTAACGGCAGTTTGGACAAGTACATTATGTGGATTTGCCATGAAGTTTGTGAATCACTTATTTTTCTATTGGATACTATTTTCGTCAGGTATGGAACTGTTTACAGACCAATTGCTGGTATCACTATGGGTACGAACTGTGCACCCCTTGTCGCAGATTTGTATTTATATTGCTATGAATTAAATTTCTTTTATATTTGGAAAAAAATTTAAGAACTCTTCTGCGACAAGAACTTTCACAACCTGACTACTATGTTGATGTGATTTACAAACTTCGTAAGATTCTTGGTCATGATCACTTTCATACTATCTTTGTTAAACTTGTGAAAATGTTTATCAAAAGAGGTTATGACCGTGCCATTTTGCAAGGTACTGCATGTTTGGTGGTGGAACCATTTACAGTTCGCCACTATGCTTTCCTCTTTAATTGCACGATATTCGGACAGGCTGTTGCCCCTACCTAAAGACCTAAAGCCCAAAAGGACGGTGACGTTTGATAATGGTCTGCAGTCTTGTCCTGCCCTTAATGGTTTATTCTCCTGTTGTTCTGGTTTCTGCCAAGTCATCGAGTACCTTCTTCGTGGCTTTCTAGGCTATTTTGTTTGTATTTATATACACACGAGCATCTTTGTGTTTTACTTATATTGCATATTAATGCCTTTCCAAGGCGGTAGCCCTACTGTCAACCACTTTTCTTGTTTGTGACGTCATATGCCTTTATTATTACTATTGCCATTCTTGTTTGTCTTTTTGCGTGTTTTGAGGTTTACTGTGTTCTGTGAAAGCTGCATTTCCTGTTCGATTTTTATACTTACTTTTACATCAGTTGATTTGAATAATGGCTAAACATCAACTACTAACTGAGTTCGGGCGAAACAAATTGTACTCTAAATATTATTTTTACGTAATATAGAAAAACACGACGTGACTGGAGATTTTATAGTTTGACATAAGATAATAAACGTGCCACTCTCAAATAAGAGATATATTGACAAAAGCGGAGAAAAAAAGTTTTGTATTTTGACAGAAGATAATACATGAGACACTCTTACATGTCATTTGGCGAATTTGATGTTGGAACAAGTAAGTAAAATATTTGATTTCTGTATTAATTAATGTCAGAAGTTATTCTTGACGAGTAGCACAGAAAAGAACATTGATATAATTGATACCGGACTAGATTTCATTTCTCTCCTTGTAATCATAGATTGATACAAAGTAGCAGACTTGTCTTGATTGTGTTTGTTGCTCTCAAAGGATCACCTTTATCAGTATTTATTAATAGAGATTATTGAATTGTCTTAAAAAGTAAACAATGCTCCGCTGCGCACATCGAGTTAATTTGGTTAAAACAAAACAATCAATATGAAATGTATATAATTACAAACACAGTCAATATCAATATATTCAGTCGTGATTGAATATCCGTAGTTTACATGTAACTGTATGTATTTGTTATACAACAAATACTGAAAAGGTGATCCCTTGGAAGCAACAAACATAAACAAGAGAGAAAAGTAGTTTTATTGAGTCTGTTCATGAGAGGTATTTAGAAGATGCAATTTCGACAGTAAAACACGTTTAAAAATATGTTTTACTCAAAAATGGTATAACCTGTTTAAAATTACCCTTTAAATGTTTTAATTTTACAAGATGCCAACTGTTTAAGCCGAAAGTAAGTTTTTCCTATTTCATACTCCAGCTAACCGCGTTTTCGCTTCTTGGAGAACGGTTTGGGTGAGGTATGAAATTTAATACTCGGACCACGTAATGGAAAATGACACAAGTAGGTATAAAACTCGAGGAGCAAATTCAGTTTTCACAGAACACAGTCAACCAGAAACACCACCACGCATAAAAACAAACAACAATTACCATGTTAATAAGAAGAAAACCATGTGGCATCACAAACACAAACTGGATGACGATAGTATTACATGTACCATCTTGAGATATTCAGAAAGGAAAAAGTGAGTTAAAAACAGTTTCTAATGTACACCAAACGTCACTCTTACCCGATTGTCATCCCAACAAATGCGACAGTGTAAACAAAAATTCTCTAACAAACAAGGCAAAATTACTAGGCAATATAAATATATATAACACATAAACAAACATGTATATATGAATATAAAACACTTTATAGAAAGTGAAGAGCAGCAAGAGAAGGATATAAAAAATAAAATAATTAAGACACACATCAAACGCTACCGTCCTCTGATAATTTATGCAGACGTCATCATGGGTCCACATGATAATTTATGCAGACGTCATCATTCGGTGCACATATGTCCGGTCATCGCTCAATCAAAGGAAAAATCATAGTGGCGAACTGTAAGTGGGTCAACCATTAAACATAAAGAGTGAGGCAAAATGATAAAGTCATAACTTCTTTTGATAAAATGTTATTACTCATTAAGAGATATCGTAGAACTTTGATATAGGTTTCGACTGGCATGCGTTGCGACTATTTCAGTTCGAAAAATCGTAGTGTCTAATTTATGTTATTTGGTTTAGCATTACCGACAAGAGAAGGAAATAATTTTGCTATGTAGGATGCTTTTACGCAAATGTATATTTTATAAACCGAAAGAAGTCTATGCTATTTTCGTCTTTTAGATTATTCTTCCTATTTCAGATACTACGTTATTTATAGATACGTAACGAGTTTAACTTACTTGTTTAAGCCGTTATTCATTATCGAAGGAATTACATTATCCCCAGATTAGAGAAGCAATCATGTTAAAGTTTGTTCGGAATAAATTTGGTTTTAGTGTTTAGCATTCTATGTAACATGTTAGATGTATTTAATTTAACCAAGGCCTTTTACGACATACATGATGATACTGTTTATGTGTTCGTGTCATTTATCATATTTCTTATCAACAGGTTATCATTATGGTGAGAACTGTAACTAATGTTGTAATAGCATGTATTTCAACCATTTGCATATGTTTCTATGAATATTGCGATGTTGAATTGATGTATTGTAACATATTTTCAATAATATATTATTATATTATATAAACATCTTTTAGGAAACACGTTTGTTAGCTAAAGTAGAGCTAATTGGTTTAGTTAGATTGAATCCCAAGAACGTCATGGTTAATGGTATCCTCCATGTATCTATACTAGTCGTGGTGTGTATGCAATATATTTTGCAGATCGAGCGGCAATACTCGAAATTTTATTTGCAAAGGTATATATATTACATTAGTTACATTAGATGACCCGCAAAACCATTTTCTTTCAAAAGACATTCAGTTATAAGTGCCATCGACGGCTAAACTCGTTAAATACTAAACATTTGAATTGTTTGGAATCAAAAGTGTTACCCAATATGGAATCGTCAGACATACAAATCCATTCGATTTCATTTCTAAAACACTTGGACTTACCTAGTAACAAATGAGACTGAATTTAGATTGAATGAGCTAGAAAAAAATTGGAAATCGTCGGACCAGTTCAAAATGTTGGAAAACATGTTTATATACACAGACCCTTTCGGTTTCTTAATGGGGGAGATTTCTCATGTATCCTCTGTTTTATACATAATGATGAAGTTTCTCTCGATATTTATTAATTTAGTGTGTGCGTAGAAGGTGCGTCTGTATCAGCCAATCAGAAACGATACCAGATTCTCGGTCAATTGGCTGACGCGTCAAACGCTTTTTAGAAGAACTGTTCTAGACGTTTGTCTTGAAAACAAACAAGAGTCGCAGATGATCTAGACAGACATGTTATTTGATTTGATTTCCTGTTTACAGTTTTTAATATTTTTTATTCATTGTTATATGTTATCCTCAAAATCTCGCGATTCACCTTTTGCCACCTCCGCATTATAGGCAAACCTTCGTTTCAAAAGGAAACTTTATTGTTACATGAATTCATTAATATTATTATTATTATTATTACTACTATAAAGCAAAGTTAACAGAAAACAGCATAATTTCTGTCTGAATTTACTTTGTGCTCTGCAATGTCATGCGTAATTATTTCATTGGACACATTTTGAGAAGGCAGATAATTGCGAGTTTTGTGCCCAAATAACAATTTAAAGCAGTTTTGAAATTAAGAATGCAAAGTATTACTTTGGGCGATTTGGTATCTCTTTAAATATATAATCAATGTATTTGAGAATTGACTATCTTACGTTTTCTAGATATTTTATTCAATAACGAATTACATGTAAGGTTAATATCGAGAATACGAGCTACTATAATGTGTTCATAACAGACAGCTTTGTATATAGATTTTTAATTGTAGTTTTTACACGCCAATAAGTAACTCTGGGTATGACCCATCAATAACGATACGGTGTTTGGTACATGGCTTTAGGATGCGTCGTATTTACAATTAATCACAGTCAAATGGGGTTACGTTAGAACTATATGATTTGCCAAATCTTGGCTGTTTTTTTTGTGTAATGCAGCTTGATGTTTGTCACAGAAAAACAAAATCAAAATTCAGCTTTAACTTCCTTATGGTTATTTCATACGGCAATTTAGTCTCCAGGTTCAATATGCATTACTTATTGTTTCCAGTTAAATAACACTGTTTTATGATACATGAAGGTGTGAAGGTGGTTCGAATAGAAGCATTTCTTCTGCTACATTTTTTTTTTTTTTTTTTAATATAAATATTTCTTAAATTTGTCTCTGTATAGTCAAATATAATTATTTAACTTGAGACACAAACACACCTGAAAACGAAAACACTGCCAAGAGTAAAGAAAGACAACGTCATACATCTATAAAGAATTCTTCAATTCAGGTCCATTTAAACAATAATTCGATCGCACAGCAATTAATTGTCCTTGTTATCAAAATGGCTCCAATCAATTACTTCTGCACGACATTGTATTGCAGAATGTTAAGACCAGCATCAATCACTTTGCTTTCTGCAAACTGTGTTTTATAATGGCATTATGTTCTTATATTATATATTCTGTGATGAATTAATGAAATTTCCCAGTTTGAGAAAATCTATAACATATCCCTTCCTCTACTGTGCTATCTCGCCTAGTGCGCAAGATAGCACAGTAGCCAAATGTTATGAACTAAACGATAGACGTCACGATATAACGTCACGAGTTGACGTCATAATATTACTCCGCGCTATCGCCAAAGGAGTGACAGAAGAAGGAATACTTGTGTCAAAAAACTTTTGCAAATAAATTCATCACAGAATATATATTATATAGTTTAACATTTTTATCGTGATACGGAAAATAATTCACTCGTGAGAAATATTCTTGCGATATAGAAACTCGTGCGAAGACGCACTCGTTTCTATATTGCAAGAATCTTTCTCACTCGGGAATTATTTCCCGTATCACTTCAACAATGTTAATTAAACTCTATTTAACGAAATGAAATTCGCATCTTCTGTATGAATTAATGTTTGTTATATGTTATGAACGTCACAATAGTGTTTATTCACGAAGGGCTGTATTGTTTGATACAGTAATGGGGATATATAATAATTCGAATAAGAGATATTAAATTAATTTGACCTCAATTAACTTACAATTATTTTGACTACGAAATGCGCATTATTCAATATCACGAAACCATGTTGATCCTTATAATTGCACGTTTTTGCTTTCTGTGAATGCCGCATTTCCTATCTGATTTTTGTATGAACTTGTATGTATAACAACATGCAATGGACTTCTCTCGGCTGGATAACAACACAATGCATTCGGCTTCAAAGGATTATTTAAATCAACTAGTATTGATTTTCTTAGACAAGCAGCAGTCTCGCTTTCATTGAGTCTGTTCAGGAATTATAATATAAGGTGCAGCACCTCTCTTGTACTTTAGTACTCGCTAAAACGGTATTCAGCTTCGGGATGGTTAACATTTTGTGCTGTTGATTTTATGAATATTGAGTTCAGCTCAACCCGGGGCTAGAGGGCGTGAGCGGTAGCTAGCATATTTCACTACCACTCATGAACAGTCTCAATCAAACCGAGACTGCAATTTTTCGTATGTGTCGTGCTCGGCCGTTTCCAAAGGTCCATTATCATACTCTTTTTTTTTAGGCAGCACAGAATTGGCTCGACGATACCAAAGGACCAGTGAGTATTAACATTAATGACTTGTAAAGTACACTACGGACAGAGAAGTTGGTTATATTTCTTAAGAATTCTTTATGCGAAATTTACAACCTCCTTGATGATCATAATCGTAATAATGTCTGGTCTAGAAACATTTAAATTCTCAAGAAAACACCAATGGTATCTTGAAAATGTAAACGAATCAATTACCACGGTCGTTGTGTTCATTTAAAGTAAATTTGTACTGCTGTGTACTCACTGCACTACTTATACAGTGTAATATATAAACATATTATCTAGATAGAAATATCACAATTTAAGGTGCGTGCAAAAACGCGTGTTTTCTGACATTAAGTTATGACGAGTTATAGTCCATGTATCAAGCACTGTACCTCATATGTCTTGGGCGAGCTCTACACGTCGACCTTTCAGCAATTTGATTCAACTCCAACAACACCACTTCAGTATAGTGATCCAATTTGAGGCGTTTGTTATATGTTTCCAGCTTGTTTGGAATTTGAACTTTAGATACCACGTTTGTTACCAAAGCAGTTTTTCAGTACACCATTACCGGCTGTTTTTTTATTACGCCTTTATATGTTATTTCAAAAGAGAATAATTTGTTGTAACTATATGATACATATAACTATTTATTTTATATTTATTTTGGAAAGCGACACGTGCCCAGCCTGTATATCCTATACTGTGCATCTAACTGTTTATTTAGTCACGCTCATTTGTAATCGTTTCAATTATAGGAACAGTGTCAGCTCAGTAAATGTTTTGTGTTGGCACAATTGCACGAGCACTTGCGTTTACAGTGCATATGCTTTCTGAGTATGAGAGTGCATAGATTAGTGTATATATAGTAATAATAATTCTTCCATATCTCCTATACTATATTGGTCCATAGGAAATATCAACTAGCGCAATTACAGATTGTAAAGCAGTTCTTCTTTTCGATAGAATTAATTTATTTGAAGTGTGTGTATTGTTAGAAGGTAGTGACAAAAGAAGTACGTGAATGTGTTACCTTTTTCAGATTATCAATGTAGTGTTTGCCATTGATATTTTAAGGTCTATTTATGCACCATCCCCCCTTAGTTTAACATGTTTTAGCTAGTAAGCGTTGTAAATAAATGTTGTACGAGCACGACGAGCACAAACATATTGTGTTCGTTAATGGCAAGGCGTGACAAGCAACACATACCAATAGCAGCGTTCTGATGTTGTGTCTGCATATGGTTGTGATCGTTTGTACGACAAGAATGTTTTTACCCCGCGGAATCTTTTTCGTTCAGACAAAAGCTCATAATAGTAACGCAGTTTGTAGGCAGCGCCGCATAGTCGATGTTTTTAACAAATTATGTTTATGTTTCATCATTGTTTGGAAAATTCAATACTGTAGTGTTTCCATCGAAAAACATATTTAGTACTACTGGGAACTATTCTTTGCATTGTTTGCAATGTTTGACATGTACTTAGAATTTAATATGGAAAATATGTTAGATTTTAAAAAATTCTGACACTGACATCAAATGCTTTATATGATTTAAATTATATGTTTATGTCTAAAAGACGGTCCATATACTACCCTCTTGTGAGAAAATTATTCAAAATTTGTTTTTCTGTAATATTATTCGCCTTTGCCTCAAAATAATATATAGAAAACCAGACATACAATATAATATGACGTTTCCATATTGTAGTGGTTGAAGTAGAGTGTTGTATTCTACGAAATCCTGGTAGGGATTTCTAACTCCTGCCTTCTTACTTTTCCTTCCTAGTTCTAATAATAATAATAATAATAACTTATTTTAAGAAAGTAACATATTAAGACATAGCATTTACAAAACAAATATACAAAAAGGAGTATGATAATGGACTTTCGGAAACGGCCGAGCACGACACATACGAAATATTGCAATCTCGGTTTGATTGAGACTGTTCATGAGCGGTAGTGAGATATGCTAGCTACCGCTCACGCCCTCTAGCCCCGGGTTAAGCAGAACTCAATATTCATAAAACAAATAGTACACAATTTTAACCATCCCTAAGATGGCATGCACACGGCGGTGACATGGAGTTATTTGCTTCTCCATGTCGTACAGCGTATGGTCCCAGTATCTAATAAAATTAAATGCCCCGAAGAGCGAAATAAACATAATGGAATTTAGTTGGGAGCAGCGGCTATGAAGCCTGCGTATCACAAGTAACAACCAAAAGACTGAATTAAAAAGCAGACAACATATCCTATAAGTGGTTAAACAATACCCAGATCCTTTTATCGGCCGGAGTAGTGGAACCACCGAATCAAAAATTAAGTAAGAAAACAAAAGAAATTGAAAATGTACCACCTATAACTAAATATAAGTATCGGGCTCAGCGATCTCCAAAGATCAAATGAATAACAGTACTGTTTGCAAGCGCGGGGAGACGTTTTACTGCCGCCACACTGCACAAGCAACGCCACTGTGCTATAAAAAAGAGTATGATAATGGACCTTTGGAAACGGCCGAGCACAAGTCTTGTTTACAATGTTACAATAAATGCATACGGTTCTAACTTCTAACTTTTTAGTTCTAACTTCAAACTACTTACTTGTAACTTCGATGTTGACACGTGACAATATTTTGTCCCAACCATAGTAAAGGGAAGCCTGCTGTATGAACTACACAGTACATAGTAGCATATAAAAGAAAACAATTTTAACCTGGTAACCAATCACATTGCTCTACTTTTACAGGTAATGCTATTTATAGATCAACGTTTCATTTTGTCTGTACGTCAGTAAGTAAGCCCTCCCTGTGCGTCCGTCTTCATGTATATCATCATACAGAATCTATATTTCTAACATTAATTACGTACGTGTGCGTGTGGGGGAGGTTGCCGGTTGGGGTTGGGAGGCTGTTAGTGAATGGGGTGGCGGGGGTGTATAGGCAGTCAGATATTGCAGTTTAGTGGTCGTTGTCGTGGTCGTGTAGTGCAGTGTATGTATTTGTGTTTGCGCGCGTGCGTGGATACGCGCGCGCGTGCGTGAGTACGTGCGTGGGTGGATAAGTGTTTGCATGTCTGTCTGATATAAATTTGCCGAAAACAATTCTTGAAATTAACGTGAGAGATGTTGTAATCGTTAAAATCTGCACAAACTAAAGCAAAACGCAAGCGCATTTTTTTCACGGTTGCATTTAAATTGAACACAGACAGAATGCATTGTTGGGGTGCAGAATGCATCTGGGCCTGACATATCTCTATTAAAAGGGTGATATAGCTCATACTAATAGGTGATATCATATATCACCTTTTTTGAAATTGCTTCAAATCTGTTGAGTGGTATCCCTGATTCCATAGATGATACCATCCATTCGTTTTAAAATAATTATATGCTTTTATTTCACAAGTTATATAGTTGGTATATTTGTCAATGCATAATTTACTGATGGAAAAGCTGTTCAATTATTAGAGCACTGTGAACTATTAACTCTGTTTTACAAAAATATGTTCATGAAGCTTAGCACAATACATGATTGTCATTGATGTGTACTTGTAAATAAATCAATTGATACCTGTATATATTTTTTTTATTTTACAAAATAAATAACAAAACGGTAGAATAGATTAAATTAAAATGGATATAATTAATGTAATATGTACTAACGAATGTTTCAGACTGATTTTCTGATTAGTCCAAAATTCTTAAAAGTGTTTCTTTTCAAACATAAAACAAATTCTGTATAGATGTATAAAGTTTTTCTATCATTAAGATAGCGATGTATTGCGAAAAACTCGCACTGATAAGCCTGATGACATGTCATGCAAAAGAGAGCAACTGTTAGATATAATTAGATGCCTGCTGTGCCTAATGGCTATTTCACTGAGTCTGTGGTAAGTTAATTACATGCCTCAAATGTGTGAAAGTAATAACTACTCTGAATTTCGATTGTACAGTCCTAAATATAGCTATAAAAACCGAACAGAAAAAGCAGCATTCACAGACGACAGTCGACCACAAACACACGCAGAAACAAAGAACACATTTAAAGATGAATAAAAGGTCAAATAATACATCACAAACACAAAAGGGTTGACAATAGGGCTACCGCCTTGGAACGGTCAGTGGCCAAAAAAGTCACTGGGGGTTTAAACCAGGTTCTAGGGTCCACCAAAGCTCACACATACCCTACTGTCATCCCAATTAAACGGAACAGTGTAAAAAAGAAATCCACGCCATGAACTATTCTCTAAAAAGCAAGGCAGCATTAATAGCTCATATAAGTAAAACACAAAGATGCTCGTGGTTAGATAAATACAACAATGCACTAGCATAGAAAGTCACACAGAATGTACTCGATGACTTTGCAGAAGCCAGAGCAACAAGCGAATAACCAATTGAATGCACGACAAGACGAGACCGCAGACAAACATCAAACGTCACCGTCCTTTTGGGCTTTAGGTAGACGTCATCATAGGGTCCACGGCCTGTCTGGTCATATTACAATTAAAGAGGAATGCATAGCGCCGAACTGTATATGGGTCCACCACCACGCATGCAGTACGTTGCAAAATGATAGGGTCATAAAGTATTTTGATAAACCTTTTAACAAGTTTAACAAAGATAGTATGAAAGTGATCATGACCAAGAATCTTACGAATTTTTAAATCGCATCACCATATAAGTCAGGTTGTGATAGTCCTTGTCACAGAAGAGATCGTGTAAATAACTTTTATGTTTGGAAAGAAGGTCAGGATTACGATAATAACATTTTGCAAAGATTTTACGAAGTTTATGGTAACGGTAACCCAGATGGAGTAGCTTTTTAATTAAACGAACATTACGAATTAAACTTCTCGAGTAAAAGCTCTAGAAAAACAAATAAGTTGAAAGACATAGGCCCCATAAGAAGTTGCTCGAGGAACGTATCCATCTAAATGGGGATACTTAACAATATAAAAATTAAAATCATCTCTCTTGTCATAGATTTTGCTAATTATTTCACTATTTTCAATAGAGATATGTAAATCGAGAAAAGAAGCGTTAATATGAGAAATATTAGCTTTGTTAATATGACGTTCTTTAGGATATATATTATGAACCATAGTAGGAAAGAAAGGTGTGTCAATGTTTAATATGTCATGCATATACCGAGAAGTTGTCACTAAAGACCTCAATAACACAATCCTGGGTATCTGGTGAACGGCTCTTTCATAGCAATATAAAAACAAATCTGCGACACGGGCTGCACAGTTCGTACCCATAGTGATACCAACAATTTGTCTATCAACGGACGTTACATACACATGTACCTGATCAAAATATTATCTAATGAAGATGAGTGCTTCACAAATTGCTTGACATGTCCACACAGTGTAATAGTAAAAACTGCAGTTTTTAAAAAACGCTTTAATTTTATTACAGGCCAAAAATGTAGAATTTTCCATAACGAATTTGTTTTGAATAAGAATAATAAGCTTGTCTTTGATAAGGTGATGTGGTAAGGTTGTATATAGTGTAAAGAAGTCATCAGTGCAAACAGATGAAACTTGAAGTTTATTGCAAATGTTATCAAGAACGTCTCCTGAAAGGGCCTTATACGGATGTTTATGCCGCCTCGGGCAATAGTACCCTTCTCGGGTTTCATGTCAGTAGTCACTCCCTCTGATAAATATTTCTAACCATTGACTTCTAAGGAATTAAATAGTTTTATAATAATATAGACAAAAGCAGAGACAAAATCAAATGTTGATTGAATAAAAATGAAATATCTTAATTATAGATAGACGGGCAGACGGACGGAAGGACATACGGACGGGCGGACTGAGAGACCAACCGGAGGGACCAAGTTTCGTAAGAAGTTAGAAGTTAGAAGTAAGAAGTTAGAAGTAGGAAGATAGAAGTCCCTACCCGGCTTTCGAAATATACTGCTCCACAGCGTTTAAATATATTAATGCTTCTTTGAGTAAAACGGAAAATGTGAAGTGAAGCAGTCTACTGATGCAACTGATTTCGACCATGGACGGGTCCACATTTGTATAGGTTTAAAACTTGTAAAAGTTATTGAAATTACAAAGAAATATAAAAAGATCGGACAGAAAAAGTATCATTCAAGGAGGACAGTCAACCACAAAACATAGAAACAAACACGCAAACAGACAAACAAGAAGGCAAAAGTAATAATAAATGCAAACGACATCACAAACACAAAAGGGTTGACAATAGGGCTACCGCTTTGGAATGCGTCAGTGGCAAAGTAGGCCATTGGGGGTTTAAACCGGTTCTAGGGTGCACCAAACCTCACACTTACCCTACTGTCATCCCATTAAAATAGGAAAGTGTAAATAAAGAAATCCCCCGCCGTGATCTAATCTCTAACCAACGGGGCAGCATCAATAGGCAATATAAGTAAAACACAAATATGCTCGTGTAAATATATTACAAAAAAACAATACCATAGAAAACCACAATGAAGGTATTCAAAGACTTTGCAGAAACCTGAGCAAATAGAGAATAAAACAGTAAGGGCACGACAAGAAAGATCATAGACAAACGTCAAACACGAGCGCCCCAATGGGCTTTAGGTTGGCGTCATCATAGGGTCCACAGCCTGTCCGGTCATAGTGCAATTAAAGAGGAAAGCATAGTGGTGAACTGTAAAAGGATACACCACCAAGATGAGGGATCAAGGCTTACTCTGTTATGCTGTTATTGGCGAAATATGTATGTTGTTATCTTAGCAGTATTGAAAACAATGATTTACTGTTATCTGTTATCCACAATCTGTATCGAATGACGAAATAAGGTGATTTTTTCTCCTCCACCCCTCACCACTCGTATCGCAACAATATCATATTTAGGATTGTTACATGCAGAGATCTAAAAAGTAAATTAATAGGTTATGTCTCTGTTGGATTTATTGTTACTCTCCAAATCCCACTCCAACACTTCCCGCCCCGGCTTCGGGCATGTTTGGGATTGTTACCAGTTTTAGTGTTAACTTTAGTTTTTCAAACCAATCAAATGGCTGAGAATTTCAAGTACTGGCTACATTTATTTATGAAGAATTTACTACCATAGCTCTAGATGGTTTAGAGCGTGACCTATGTATATAGAACATATCTATAAAGCTATTGTAAACACTAAGTCGGACTAGAGTCTATTAAGAGCAATCTTCATCATTATAAGAGCTCCCTCACTTTCAGTTTCTTAATGGTGAAGATTTCTCTTCATAGTCTCTGTCTTATACATAATGATGAAGTTCTCATCTTTATTTATTAATTTAGTGTCTTTCTGCCATTCTGTATATCTTCGATAGAACGTGCGTCTGTATCAGCCAATCAAAACGATCTCGGTAAAATGGCTGACGCTTTTTTTAGTAATACTATTCTTAGACGTTTGTCTTGAAAACAAACAAGCCTCGAAGATGGTCTAGACTAACCAGTTATTTGATTTGATTTACTGTTAACTGTTTTTATTATTTTTAATTCATTGTTATCCTCAAAATATATCCTGTTATGTGATTCCCCTTTTACCACCTCCTCATTATAGTTACCGAACAAGGCAAACAGTTCCTTTTGAAGGAGACTTTACTGTTACATGAATTCATTATTATTATTAATATTATTACTATAAAGAAACATTCACATAATTTATGTTTGGATTAACTTTGTGCTCTGCAATTTCCTGCGTAATTATTTCACTGGGTACATTTAGAGAAGGCAGATAATTGCTAGTTGTGTGTCCAAATACGGATTTAAAGCAGTTTTCAATTGAAGAAAGCAACGTATTACTTTGGGCGATTTGTTCTCTCTCTAAATACATAATCAATGTCTTGAGAATTGAGTATCTTACGTTTTCAATGACGAATTACATATAAGGTTACTATCGAGAATACGAGCTACTAGTATTTGTTCATAACAGACAGATGACACATCAAAATCTTTGTATATAGATTTTTAAATGTAGTTTTTATACGCCAATAAGTAACTCTGGATATGACCCATCAATGACAACACGGTTTTTGCTACATGGCTTTAGGATGCGTTTGAAAAACGTCGTATTTCCAAATAACGTTGAACTATAGGTCTCACTAAACAGTTATTTCTCTTGCCAGTCACGGTAGGAACTTTCTGGAGCTAAAAAAAGCCTGTGTAGTTCGGTTCTTGTTTATTTCTTAAAATGTGCAAATATTTTCTCCTTTTTTGTTCAGGTGACAAGAATGGGACAAGTTCCTGATTTCATACAGGTTAGGATATGCCTGAATGTTTCTGAGCGCAGGTCTGAGAATTTAATAGTGGATAGTGATACATTTTTGAAAATGTCAGTGAAATGGACACATTCAAGTGGGTCTCTTAAAACTATTGATATTAAAAAGAAGCAAATTGGTACACCCCGTGTTTTTTGCTGGATATTTCGCGCAACAGACATCAAGTTTCACAAAGAAAATATTTCTAAGAAAATTCATTAAGTTCTACAGAGGGTCCGCTACATATGCAGAGCTATGTAAAATTAAGTGCGTTGTGAGACGTAAACCAAATCTCATCCAGTTCAACAGACGCTTACTCAGATAGCAGCTGATTGATGCAAATTTGTAATTTCTGAAATAAAAACAGCCGTTAAAATGGAAACAAGTGAGTTGGAGGATCGTAAAATGGCATCAAGTGTGGATTTTAACAAGTATTTAATGATTTTACAGTGTAAAATTGACTATGGTGTAAGAAATTCGGTCTGTATGCTGTACAACAACAAGCACCTTGGAAGAAGGAGTTATGCATAAGAAGTGTGGCTACTCTCAATATGGGAGACAATCGATTCAACTCGGAATAACACACACTCATTTGAACGTTTCCGCACACATGGCAACATATATTTATGTAAAGAGTGTCTCGGGGTTTGCTTCGAAACCTTCATGTGAGCTGCCTTGTAATAATTGTTTGTGTCCGAGATATGACCAGCTGAGCTTGGAACCACATCCAATAAACTGTGAGAGAAACAGATGTCTTAACTCCACACCGAATCTATACATGGGACTTGGACAGTGTCTAGACTGCATCATTGAGGTAATTATAAGTACTGTTGCTGTAATCAAGTAATGTAACACATTAGAATCATACCCCACCACTTCAAATGTACAGCATTGATTCATAATAACTGATCGTAATTAAATGTATTATTTTTCACTCGTCAAGAATATCGGCCGCATACAACCTCACATAAAGTAATCTTACGTTAAATAATTTATCTGTCACTTTGTCCAGAATGTTGGTTGTATACAACCTCATGTAAAATTTATAACTTTACGTAAAATAATTAATTTTTCAAAAATGTCGGTCGAGTACGCTTGTCTTCTCTCATCGTTTCTTGACATTTTGTAAAAGCGTTTTGTTTTGTACATTTGTGACAGTTGTCGAGAATGTGTGAAACTATTGTACTGAATTTAGTTAATTTCAGATGAATATATTATTAAAGTATAAATTCTCAGTCTTGACTTAACTTGACTTGGTTTGACTGACTATTGACTTGACTAGATTTGATTTGACTGACTCAACTGCACATCCTACATGACTTGTTTATGATCTGACTCAACAAAACTTGACTTGGCTTTAATATCGACTTATACTTCACTTGAACTTGACTTAGAATTGACATGAACTTGACTTACTTGACTTAGACTTGACTTGAACTTTACATGAATGTGTGAAACTATTGTATTGAATTTAGTTAATTTCGGATCAATATACTTAGTAAATTGTATATGGATACATTTTCACTTTGGTGTTGACTTGATTTGACTATTGTTTGACTCGACTACACTATTATAAACTAGACTTGACTAGAATAGATTGAATCAGCTGCTGAAAGTCTGCACAACTCGTTTATGACTTGACTTACCATAACTTCCTTATTACTTGTCTCACTATAACTTGACTTGCATCTGACTTGACTTAACTTACACACATTATAATTTAAATATGAAACACATTTTGGGTAAAGAAAACAAAACGCTCAATATATAAATAACAATACTGCTAATTATTTTACTAAAGAAGGAGTTATTAAAGATACACCTTTGTCGTCTCAATGCAATCCTATACACTTTTGAATTGCCTAGATCTCAATTTGTCGAATCCAGACGTTGTCATACTTTATGCTATAATTTCACAAATAGTCGTCGATGTGGTCAAATGAGGCCATTTCATGTAGGGCTTTCACGTAAGTTTCTTCAGAAACGATTTTCGTCGCATGTCGCTGAACTTTGTGTCCTTCAAGGTCTCACTAAACAGTTATTTCCCTTGCCAGTCACGGTAGAACTTTTTGGAGCTTACAAACAGATCTGTTTTATTCGGTTCTTGTTTATTTCTTAAAATGTGCAAATATTTTCTCTTTATTCGTTGCAGTTGACAAGAATGGGACACGTTCATGATTTCATACATGTTAGGATATGCCTGAATATTTCTGAGCCCAGATCTGAGAATCTAATACAGTGTTGTGATACATTTGAAAATGTCAGTGAAATGGACAAATTCAAGAGGGTCTCTTCAAACTATTGATATTTAAAAAAAAAAGCAAATTGGTCAACCCCGTGTTTTGTGCTGGATTTTTCACGCAACAGACATCAAGTTTTACAAAGAAAACATTTTTAAAAAAATTCATTAAGTTCTACAGTAGTCCAGAGGGGCCCTGCTACATATGCAGAGCTATGTAAAATTAACTGTGTTGTGAGACGTAAAGGATCCTGTGCTAATCACAGTCAAATGGGGTTACGTTAGAATTATATGATTTGCCAAAACTTGGCTGTTTTTTTGTGTAATGCAGCTTGATGTTTGTCAGTGAAAAGCAAAATCAAAATTCAGCTATAACTTTCTTATTGTTATATCATACAGTAATTTAGTATCAATGTTCAATATGCATTACTTATCGTCTCCAGTTTATTAACCCTGTTTTACTATACACGATCGTGGTTTGAAAAGAAGGATTTGTTTTGCTATATTTTTTTATTTATTTTTTAATAAATATTTCTGAAATATGTCTCTGTGTTTGTTACGCGCTATGAACGTCAAAATAATGTTTATTCACGAACGTCTGTATTGTTTGATACAGCAATGGAGATATTAAATTAATTGACCTCAATTAACTTACAATTCTTTTGAATACGAAATGCGCATTATTCAATATCACGAAACCATGTTGATCCTCATATCGCCTCCAGTTTAATAATCCTGTTGTTGTTGTTTGAATAGAAGGATTTTTTTCCTACATTTCGTTTATTTATTTTTTTAATAAATATTTCTAAAATATGTTTCTGTGTAGTCAAACATAGTTATTTAACTTGAGACATAAACAAAACCTGAAAACGCAAACACTGCCAACTAACAGAGTAAAGAAAGATAACATCCTACAGGTAGATTGAATTCTTAAATTGGGTCATTAAACATTAATTCGAGAGCACTGCTAGCAATCGTCCTTGTTATCAAAACGTTTCCAATCAATTACTTAAGCACAACATTGTATTGCAGAATGTTAAGACCAGCATCAATCACGTTGCTTTCTGTAAACTGTGTTTTATAATGGCATTATGTTCTTTTAACGAAATGGAATTACCATCTTCTGTCTGAAATAATGTTTGTTATGCGCTATGAACGTCAAAATAATGTTTATTCACGAACGGCTGCATTGTTTGATACAGCAATGGAGATATTAAATTAATTTGACCTCAATTAACTTACAATTATTTTGAATACGAAATGCGCATTATTCAATATCACGAAACCATGTTGATCCTCATTATTGTTGTTTGCTGTGAATGCATGTTTTTGCTTTCTGTGAATGCCGCATTTCCTATCTGACTTTGTTATGCCCCTGTATTTGTAACAACATGCAATGGACTACTCTCGGCTGTATATACGGCGTCAACATATTATTTAAATGAACTAGTATTGATTCTCTTGGTAGCAACGAACAAAAACAAGAGAGACCAGCAGCAGACTCGGTTTCAATGAGTCTGTTCAGGAAATATAATATAAGGGGCAACACCTTTCATGCACTTTAGTTCTGGCTAAAACGGTATTCAACTTTACGCCACAAATATTTGGCTCGACGAACCCAAAGGACCAGTAAGTAATAATGCTACTGATTTGTAAGTTCAATACGGACGTTTGAGAAGTTAGTTATATTTCTTACCAATACTTTATGTGAAATTTACAACCTCCTTGATGATCATAATCGTAATAATGTCTGGTCTAAAATCATTTTATTTCTCAAGAAAACACCAATGGTATCTTTAAAATGTATAGGAATCAATTACCGTGGACGGTCGTTACGTACATTTAAAATAAATTTGTATTGGTGTGTATTCACTGCACCAGTCATACAGTGTAACGTATTATCCGGATAGAAATATCACAATTTAAGGCGCAAAGGCGCGTGTTTTCTGACATTAAATCATGACGTCGACCTTTCACCAATTTGATTCAACTCCAACAAGACAACTTCAGCATAGTTATCCAATCTGAGGCGTTTGTAAAATGTTTCCAGCTTGTTTGGAGTTTGTACTTTAGATACCGCGTTTGTTACCAAAGCAGTTGTTTAGTACACCATTACCGGCTGTAGTTTAGTACGCCTTTATATTATTTCAAAAGAGATTAATTTGTTTTAACAATATGATACATATAACTATTTATTTCTTTTTTTTTTTGGAAAGCGACTGTGCTCAGCCTGTATTTATTATAATGTGCATCTAACTGTCTATTTAGTCACGCTCATGTGTAATGTTTGCAATTATAGGAACAGTGTCAACTCAGTAAATGTGTTGTGTTGGCACAATTGCACGAGCACTTGCGTTTACAGTTACTGAGTATAAAGGGCATAAGTATATTCGTTATATATAGTGGTTATAATTCATCCATATCTCCTGTACTACGTTAGTCCATAGGAAATAGCGATTAGCTCAAGTAAAGATTGTAAAGCAGATCATCTTTTCGATTTATTTAAAGTGTGTGTATTGTAAGAAGACAGTGACAAAAGAAGTACGTGAATGTATTACCGTTTTCAGATTATCAAAGTCGTGTTTGCTATTGATATGTTAAGGCCTATCTATGCACCATCCCTCCTTAGTTTAACATGTTTTAGCTAGTAAGCGTGGTAAATAAATGTTGTACGAGCACGACGAGCACGAACATATTTTGTTCGTTGATGGCAAGACGTGACAAGCAACACAGACCAATAGCAGCGTTCTGATGTTATGTCTGAATATGACTGTGAACATGTGTACGACAACAACGTTTTTACCCGGTGGAATCTGTTTCGTTCAGACCAAAGCTCATAATACTAACACAGTTTGTAGGCAGCGCCGCATGGCCGATGTTTTAACAAAAAATGTTTATGTTTCATCATTAAAAAGCCATTTTTTCTGTTTGGTAACTGTCTATGCAAATTCAAAATTGTAGTTTTTCCATCGAAACAACAAATTTAGTACTTCTGGGAAGTAAGCTTTGCAATGTTTGTTATGTATCTATATGATCATGTGTACGACAAGAACGTTTTTACCCCATGGAATCTGTTTCGTTCAGACCAAAACTCATAATACTAACACAGTTTGTAGGCGGCGCCGCATGGTCGATGTTTTTAAGAAATTATGTTTATGTTTCATCATTATAAAGCCATTTTTCAGTTTGGTAACTGTCTATGCAAATTCAAAACTGTAGTTTTTCCATTGAAAACAACATATGTAGTACTACTGGGAACTATTCTTTGCATTGTTTGCAATGTTTGTCATGTACCTAGAATTTAATATGGAAAATATGTTAGATTTTTAAAATTCTGACACTGACATCAAATGCTTTATATGTTTTAAATTATACGTTTATGTCTCAAAGATGGTCCATATACTACCCACTTGTGCGAGAATTATGCAAAATTTGTTTTTCTGTAATATTATTCGCCTTTGCCTCAAAATAAATACATAGAAAACCAGACATACAATATAATATGACGTTTCCATATTGTAGTTGTTGAAGTAGAGTGTTGTATTCTACAAAATCCGGGTAGGGACTTCTAACTCCTGACTTCGTACTTTTACCTTCTTAGTTCTAATTATAATTATAATAATAACTTTATTTCAAGAAAGTAACATATTAAGACATATCATTTACAACAAAAATATACAAGTCTTGTTTACAATGTTACAATAAATGCATACGGTTCTAACTTCTAACTTGTAACTTCGATGTTAGCAAGTGACAATATTTTGTCCTAACCATAGTAAAGGGAAGCCTGCTGTATGAACTACACAGTACATAGTAGCATATAAAAGAGCCTGTGTGTGAATGGGGTGGCGGGGGTGTGTAGGCAGTCAGACATTGCAGTGTAGTGGTCGTTGTCGTGTAGTGCAGCGTATGTATTTGTGTTTGCGCGCGTGCGTGGATGCACGCGCACGTTCGTGAGTGCGTCCGTGGGTGGATAATTGTTTGCATGTCTGTCTGATATAAGTTTGCCGAAAACAATTCTTGAAATTACCGTGAGAGATGTTGTAATCGTTAAAAGCTGCACAAACAAAAGCAAAACGCAAGCGCATTTTTTTTCATGGTTACATTTAAATGCGCGAGCATTAATTTGCCTTCGGAAATACAGTTCAGAAATATTTTAAATGAACGCAGAGTTTCGTTTATTAGCAGCGAATGCATTCAAGACAGCAAATGAATGTGTTTTAAAATATGCATTTGTAACAATGAACGCAAATATAATGCAAATGGAACGAAAATTGAACACAGACAGAATGCATTGTTGGGGTACAGAATCCAACTGGGCCTGACATATTACTATTAAAAGGGTGATATAGCTCATACTAATAGGTGATATCATCCGTTCAAAATGAATGAGTGATATCACCTTTTTTGAAATTGCTTCAAATCAGTTGAGTAGTATTAATCGTTTTAATAGAATTATATGTTTTTATTTCACAAGTTATATAGTTTGGTATATTTGTCATTGCATAATTTACTGATGGAAAAGATGTTCAATTATTAGAGCACTGTGAACTATTTACTCTGTTTTACATAAATATGTTCATGATGCTTAACACAATACATGGATGTCATTGATGTGTACTTTATTTTACAAAATAAATAACAAAACGGTGGAATAGATTAAATTAAAGTGGATCTAATTAATGTAATATGTACTCTTAATGAATGTTTCAGACTGATTTTCTGATTAGTTAAAAATTCTTAAAAGTGTTTCTTTTCAAATATAAAACAAATTCTGTATAGATGTATAACGTGTTTTTATCATTAAGATAGCGATATATAGCGAAACATTCGCACTGATAAGCCTCATGGCATGTCATGCAAAAGAGAGCAACTGTTAGAGATAATTAGATGCCTGCTGTGCCTAATAGATATTTCACTGAGTCTGTGGTAAGTTAATTAACGACCACAAACACACGCAGAAGCAAAGAACACATTTAAAGATAAATAAAACAAATAATACATCACAAATACAAAAGGGTTGATAATAGGGATATCACCTTGGAACGGTCAGTGGCCAAAAAGGTCACTTGGGGTTTAAACAAGTTTCTAGGGTCCACCAAACCTCACACTTACGCTACTGTCATCCCAGTTAAACGGAACAGTGTAAATAAAGAATTCCACGCCATGAACTATTCTCTAACCAACAAGGCAGCATTAATCAATATAAGTAAAACATAAAGATGCTCGTTTGTAGATAAATACAAAAATGCAATAGCATAGAAAGTCACAAAGAAGGTACTCGATGACTTTGTAGAAGCCAGAGCAACAAGAGAATAAACCATTGAAGACACGACAAGACGAGACCGCAGACAAACATCAAACGTCACCGTCCTTTTGGGCTTTAGGTAGACGTCATCATAGGGTCCACGGCCTGTCTGGTCATCTGCTGCTTTATTCTCTTAATTGTGTTTTTTGCTCCCAAAGGATCACCTTTATCAGTATTTATTAACATTCACACTACCGTTCGTTTAGTGCAGTGTGGCGGCTGTAAAATGTCTCCCCGTGCTACGAATCAGTAGTGTTATTTTTACTGGTCCTTTGTTACTAACGAGCCCAATATAGGTGGCTATGAAGTAGAATACCGAATAAGCCGGTGCTAGGGGGCGTGAGAGGTGTTGCTTCTGTCATTACTTCTCATGAACAGACTCAATAAAACCGAATCTGCTGCTTTATTCTCTTAACTGTGTTTGTTGCTCCCAAAGGATCACCTTTATCAGTATTTATTACAGTTAAAGAGGAATGCATAGTGGCGAACTGTATATGGGTCCACCACCACGCATGAAGTACGTTGCAAAATTATAGGGTCATAACCTCTTCTGATAAACCTTTTAACAAGTTTAACAAAGATAGTATGAAAGTGATCATGACCAAGAATCATACGAAGTTTTAAATCGCATCACCATATAAGTCAGGTTGTGATAGTCCTTGTCACAGAAGAGATCGTAAATAACTTTTATATTTGGAAAGAAGATCATGATAATAACATTTTGCAAAGATTTTACGAAATTTATGATAACGGTAACCCAGATGGAGTAGCTTTTTAGTTAAACGAATATTACGAATATTAAAGTTCTCGAGTAGAAGCTCTAGAAAAACGAATAAGTTGAAACACATAGACCCCGTAAGAAGTTGCTCGAGGAACATATCCATCTAAATGGGGATACTTAACAATATAACAATTAAAATCATCTCTCTTGTCATAGATTTTGCTAATTATTTCACCATTTTCAATAGAGATATGTAAATCGAGAAAAGAAGAGTTAATATCAGAAATATTAGCTTTGTTAATATGACGTTCTTTAGGATATATATTATTAACCATAGTAGGAAAGAAAGGTTTGTCAATGTTCAATATGTCATGCATATATCGAGAGGTGTCACTAAAGACCTCAATAACACATTTGTGGGGGTCTGGTGAACGACTCAACATGAAATCTCTTTCATGGCAATATCAAAACAAATCTGCGACACGGGCTGCACAGTTCGTACCCAAAGTGATACCAACAATTTGTCTATCAACGGTCGTTCCATACCTGATCAAAATATTATCTAATAGGAAGATGAGTTTTTCACAAACTTCTTGGCATGTCCACACTGTGTAATAGTAAAAACTGCCGTTAGTAAAAAACGCTTTAATATTATTACAGGCCAAACATGTAGTACTTTCCCTAGCGAATAGTTTTTTGTATAAGAGCAATAAGCTTGTCTGTGATAAGGTGATGTGGTAAGGTTGCATATAGTGTAAAGAAGTCATCCGTGCTAATAGATGAAACTTGACGATTATTGCAAATTTTATCAAGAACGTCTCCTGAACGGGCCTTATACGGATTTTTTTGCCGCCTCGTGCAATAATACTCTTCTCGGGTTTCGTGTCAGTAGTCACCCCCTCTGATAAATAGTTCTAACCATTGACTTCTAAGGAATTAAATAGTTTTATAATAATATAGACGGACGCACGGAGACGGGATTACTGACAAACGCAGAAACAAAGTCAAATGTTGATTGAATAAAAATGAAATATCTTAATGATATATAGGCGGACAGACGGACGGAAGGACGGACGGGAGGACGGGGAGACCAACCGGAGGACCAGCTGACGGACAGACAGACAGACAGAATGACAGTTTGATTTGTGTCCTTTCTCGGACGAAATATTGTCACGTGCCAGCGTCGAAGTTAGAATTTAGAAATAAGAAGTTAGAAGTAAAACGTTAGAAGTCCCTACCCGGCTTTCGTAAGAAGTTAGAAGTAAAAACTTAGAAGTCCCTACCCGGCTTCCGTAAGATGTTAGAAGGTAGAAGTAAGAAGTTAGAAGTAGGAAGATAGAAATCCATACCCGGCTTTCGAAATATACTGCTCCACAGCGTTTAAATATATTAATGCTTCTTTGAATGAAACGGAAAATGTGCAGTGAAGCAGTCTACTGATGCAACTGATTTCGACCATGGACGGGTCCACTTTTGTATAGGTTTGAAACGTGTCAATGATATTGAAATTACAAAGAAATATAAAAAGATCAGACAGGGAAAGTAGCATTCAAGGAGGACAGTCAACCACAAAACACAGAAACAAACACGCAAACAAACAAGAAAACAAAAGTAATAATAAATGCAAACGACATCACAAACACAAAAGGGTTGACAATAGTGCTACGGCCTTGGAACGTTCAGTGGCAAAGTAGACCATTGGGGGTTTAAACTGGTTCTAGGGTGCCCCAAACCACACACTTACCCTACTGTCATCCCATTAAAACAGGACAGTGTAAATAAAGAAATCCCCGCCGTGATCTAATCTCTAACCAACGGGGCAGCATCAATAGGCAATATAAGTAAGTGCTCGTGTAAATATAATGCAAAAAGACAATAGCCTAGAAAGCCACAATGAAGGTACTCAAAGACTTGGCAAAAGATTGAGAAACAAGAGAATAAACCATTAAGGGCACGACAAGAAAGATCATAGACAAACATCAAACGCGACCGCCCAATGGACTTTAGGTAGGCGTCATGATAGGGTCCACAGCCTGTCCGGTCATAGTACAATTAAAGAGGAAAGCATAGTGGCGAACTGTAAAAGGGTCCACCACCAAGATGAGGGATCAAGGCTTACTCTGTCATGCTGTTATTGGCGAAATGTGTATGTTGTTATCTTAGCAGTATTGAAAACAATGATTTACTGTTATCTGTTATTCACAATCTGTATCGAATGACGAAATAAGGTGATTTTTCTTCTCCACCTCTCCACCTCTCACCACACGTATCACAAAAATATTATATTTAGGATTGCTATCTGCAGAGATCTAAAAAGTAAATTAATATGCTATGTCTCTAATGGATTTTTTTTATTTGAGAGAGTTACTGTTACTCTCCCAATCCCACTCCAACACTTACCGCCCCGGCTTCGACCCGTGTCGTGTAAACATGGCATGTTTGGGATTGCTACCAGTTTTAGTGTTTACTTTAGTTTTCAAGCCAATCAAATTTCTCAGAACTTTAAGTACTGGCTACATTTATTGATGAAGAATTTACTACCGTATCTCTAGATGGTTTAGAGCGTGACCTATGTATATAGAACATATCTATAAAGCTATTGTAAACACTAAGTCGGACGAGAGTCTATTAAGAGCAATCTTCATCATTATAAAAAACCGCGGTAGGTCGCTAAGCTCCCTCACTTTCAGTTTCTTAATGGTGAAGATTTCTCTTCATAGTCTCGGTCTTATACATAATGATGAAGTTGCCCTCTTTATTTATTAATTTAGTGTCTGCCATTCTGTATATCTTCGATAGACGGTGCGTCTGTATCAGTCAATCAAAAACGATCTCGGTAAAATGGCTAAAGCGTCAAGCTTTTTTTAGAAAAACTATTCTAGACGTTTGTCTTGTAAACAAACAAGCCTCGAAGATGGTCTAGATTAACCTGTTATTTGATTTGGCTTACTATTAACTGTTTTTAGTATCTTTAATTCATTGTTATGTGTTATCCTCAAAATATATCCTGTTATGTGATTTCCCTTTTGCCACCTCCTCATTATAGTTACCGAACAAGGCAAACAGTTACTTTTAAAGGAGACTTTACTGTTACATGAATTCATCATTATTATTAATATTATTACTATAAAGAAACGTTAACATAATTTATGTTAGGATTTACTTTGTGCTCGGCAATCTCCTGCGTAATTATTTCATTGGGCACATTTTGAGAAGGCGGTTAATTGCTAGTTGTGTTTCCAAATACGGATTTAAAGCAGTTTTCAAATTAAGAAAGCAACGTATTACTTTGGGCGATTTGTTCTCTCTAAATACATAATCAATGTTTTCTACATAATTGTATTCAATGACGAATTACATATAAGGTTACTATCGAGAATACGATCTACTAGAATGTGTTCATTACAGACAGATGACACATCAACATCTTAAATGTAGTTTTTATACGCCAATAAGTAACTCTGGATATGACCCATCCCATCAATGACAACACGGTTTTGCTACACGGCTTTAAGATGCGTTTGAAAAACGTCGTATAACTAACATTGAACTATAGGTCTCACTAAACAGTTATTTCCCTTGCCAGTCGCAGTACGAACTTTCTGGAGCTTAAAAAAAATCTATGTTATTCGGTTCTTGTTTATTTCTTAAAATGTGCAAATATTTTCTCTTTTTTTGTTGCAGGTGACAAGAATAGGACAAGTTCCTGATTTCATACAGGTTAGGATATGCCTGAATGTTTCTGAGCCCAGATCTGAGAATCTAATAGTGGGTAGTGATACATTTGAAAATGTCATTGAAATGGACAAATTCAAGAGGGTCTCTTCAAACTATTGATATTTAAAAAAGCAAATTGGTCAAGCCCATGTTTTTTGCTGGATATTTCGCGCAACAGACATCAAGTTTCACAAAAAAAATATTTTTAAGAAAATTCATTAAGCTCTACAGTAGTCCAGAGGGGTCCTGCTACATATGCACTGCTATGTAAAATTAACTGTGTTGTGAGACGTAAAGGATCCTGTGCTAATCACAGTCAAATGGGGTTACGTTAGAATTATATGATTTGCCAAAACTTGGCTGTTTTTTTGTGTAATGCAGCTTGATGTTTGTCAGAGAGAAGCAAGATCAAAATTCAGCTATAAATTACTTATGCTTATATCTTACAGTAATTTAGTCTCCATGTTCAATATGCATTACTTATCGTCTCCAGTTTAATAACACAGTTTTATGATACACGAAGTTCAACGTGGTTTGAAAAGAAGCATTTGTTTTGCTATATTTTTTTTTTTTTTTTTTTTTTAATAAATATTTCTAAAATATGTCTCTGTGTAGTCAAACATATTTATTTATTACACAAACCTGAAAACGCAAACACTGCCAACTAACAGAGTAAAGAAAGATAACATCCTACATGTAGAATGAATTCTTAAATTCAGGGTCATTTAAACATTAATTCGAGAGCACTGCTAGCAATCGTCCTTGTTATCAAAACGTTTCCAACCAATTACTTATGCACAACATTGTATTGCAGAATGTTAAGACCAGCATCAATCACGTTGCTTTCTGTAAACTGTGTTTTATAATGGCATTATGTTCTTTTAACGAAATGGAATTACCATCTTCTATCTGAAATAATGTGTGTTACGCGCTATGAACGTCAAAATAATGTTTATTCACGAACGTCTGTTTTGTTTGATACAGCAATGGAGATATTAAATTAATTTGACCTCAATTAACTTACAATTCTTTTGAAAACGAAATGCGCATTATTCAATATCACGAAACCATGTTGGTCCTTATTATTGTTGTTTGCTGTGAATGCATGTTTTTGCTTTCTGTGAATGCCGCATTTCCTATCTGACTTTGTTATGCCCTTGTATATATAACAACATGCAATGGACTACTCTCGGCTGTATATAAGGCGTCAACATATTATTTAAATGAACTAGTATTGATTCTCTTGGTAGCAACGAACAAAAGCAAGAGAGACCAGCAGCAGACTCGGTTTCAATGAGTCTGTTCAGGAAATATAATATAAGAGGCAACACCTTTCATGCACTTTAGTTCTGGCTAAAACGGTATTCAACTTTACGCCACAAATATTTGGCTCGACGATCCCAAAGGACCAGTAAGTAATAATGCTACTGATTTGTAAGTTCAATACGGACGTTTGAGAAGTTAGTTATATTTCTTACCAATACTTTATGTGAAATTTACAACCTCCTTGATGATCATAATCGTAATAATGTCTGGTCTAAAATGATTTTATTTAAGAAATAGAACCTCGTTTACTGTGAATTATCGTTTAATATATCACGGTTTGGAGGTCAATTGTAAACAATAATTTTACGAGCCCGAAAAAAAAAAGAAAAAAAAAAAAAAAGAAAAAAAAGGGCGAGTGAAATTATTGTTTACAATTGAACGACAATCCGTGATATATTATAGATAATTCACCGTAAACGATGTTCTATTTCTATTCTAATACCCCTAACATGTGAAGATAACGCACACATCTGAATGTTCTCACTCTCCTAACGTTGCATACGTTACAATGAGCTATACGCAATGCGCAATGCTTATTCTCCTAACGTTACATACGTTACAATGAGCTATACGTAATGCGCAATGCTTATTCTCCTAACGTTACATACGTTACAATGAGCTATACGCAGTGCGCAATGCTTATTCTCCTAACGTTGCATACGTTACAATGAGCTATACGCAATGCGCAATGCTTATTCTCCTAACGTTACATACGTTACAATGAGCTATACGCAATGCGCAATGCTTATTCTCCTAACGTTGCATACGTTACAATGAGCTATACGCAATGCGCAATGCTTATTCTCCTAACGTTGCAAAAATTACAGTGATATATCGTTCAATATAACGAGATATTTTAAACTAGGCTATATAGTGCGGGTGTATTAGAATTCTCAAGAAAACACTGATACGCCTTATGGCATGTCATGCAAAAGAGAGCAACTGTTAGAGATAATTAGATGCCTGCTGTGCCTAATGGCTATTTCACTGAGTCTGTGGTAAGTTAATTACATGCATCAAATGTGTGAAAGTAATACCTACTCTGAATTTCGATTGTACAGTCCTAAATACAGATATAAAACCCGAACAGGAAAAGCAGCATCCAAGGACGACAGTCGACCACAAACACACACAGAAACAAGGAACAAGGAACACATTTACAAAAGAATAAAAGGCCGAATAAGACATCACAAACACAAAGGGTTGACAATAAGGCTACCGCCTTGGAACGGTCAGTTGCAAAAAAGGCCGCTGTAGGTTTAAACCAGGATATAAGGGTGCGCCAAACCTCACACTTACCCTACTGTCATCCCAATTAAACGGGACAGTGTAAATAAAAAAATCCCCGCCATGAACTATTCTCTAATCAACAATGCAGCACTAATAGGAAATATATGTAAAACACAAAGATGTTCGTGTAGATATAATATAAAAAACCAATAGCCCAGATGGAGTAGCTTTTTAGTTAAACACCGTTATCAACTCGAGTACAAGCTCTAGAAAAACGAATAAGTTGAGATACATAGACCCCATCAGTATAAATACTGATAAAGGTGATCCTTTGTGAGCAACACACACAATTAAGAGAATAAAGCAGCAGACAAGTTGCTCGGGGAATATCCCCATCTATATTGAGATACTTATCAATATCAAAATTAAAAATAATGTCTCTTGTCATATTTTTTTTGCAAATTAGTTCACCATTTTCAACAGAGAGATGTAGATCGAGAAAAAAGCGTTAATATCAGAAATCTTAGCTTTGTTAATTTGAAGTTCTTTAGGATATATATTATTATCCATAGTAGAAAGAAAGGGTTGTCAATGTTAAGTATGTCATCCAGATACAGAGAGGTATCATTAAAGACATCAATATCTTCCTAGGTATCTGGAGAACGACTCAACATGAATTCTCTTTCATAGCAATATAAAAACAAATCTACGACAAGGGGTGCACATTTCGTACCCATAGGGATACCAACAATTTTTCGTTCCATGCCTGACGAAAATACTGTCTAATATGAAATAGTATGAGAGTGAAGATGAGTGCTTCACAAACTTCTGGGCAAGTTCAAATAGTGTAATAGTCTAAACTGCCTTTATTAAAAAACGCTTTAATATTATTACAGGCCAAACATGTAATATTTTCCCTAGCGAATATTTTTTGAATAAGAGCAATAAGCTTGTCTTTGATAAGGCGATGTGGTAAGGTTGTATATAGTGTAGAGAAGTCATAAGTGCTAAAAGATGAAACTTGACGTTTATTGCAAATGTTATCAAGAAAGTCTCCTTAAATTTTTTATAGACCAAAACAAATTAATCCCAGAGTTTTCATAAGTTATTCCACAGTATTGTGTAACGTGATCTTTAACGGCAGTAATACAAGAAGTTAAAAGTTTGGAGATGGTTGTAGTGATGCAGGCACTAGAAATCGAAATAAAACGTGTCTAATGCGGATTTTATGCCGCCTCGTGCAATTGTTACCATCTCGGGTCAGTAGTCACTCCCTCTGATAAATAGTTCTAACCATTGACTTCTAAGGAACTAAATTGTTGTATAATAATATAGACGGACGCACAGAGACGGCATTACTGACAAACGCAGAGACAAAATCAAATGATTGAATAAAAATGAAATATCTTAATGAAAGATAGACGGACAGACGGACGGAAGGACGGACGGACAGACGGAAGGAAGGACGGACGGACGGAGAGACCAACCGGAGGGGCGGATGGACGGACAGACAGAGTGACAGTTTGATTTGTGTCCTTTCCCGGACGAAATATTGTCACGTGCCAACATCGAAGTTATAAGTTAGAATTAAGAAGTTAGAAGTGAGAAGTTAGAAGTCCCTACCCGGCTTTCGTAAGAAGTAAGAAGTTATAAGTTAGAAGTAAGAAGTTAGAAGTTAAAAGTTAGAAGTAAGCAGTTTGAAGTCCCTACCCGGCTTTCGTAATATACTGCTCCACAATGTTTAAACTTGAGTGAAACGGAACGTGCGCAGTGAATCAGTCTACTGAGGCAACTCATTTCGACCATGGACGGGACCACTTGTGTATAGGTTTGAAAAGTGTCAATGTTATTGAAATTAAAAGATGAGGGGTCAAGGCTTATTATGTTATGTTGTTATTGATGAAATGTGTATGTTGTTATCTTAACAGTATTGAAAACTATGATTTACTGTTATCTGTTACCCACAATCTGTATCGAATCAGGAAATAAGGTGATTGTTCTCTTCCACCCCTCACCACATGTATCGCAAAAATATCATATTTATGATCGTTACCTGCAGAGATCTAACACGTATATTAATAGGTTAAGTCTCTGTTGCATTTGATTTAATTTGATTTACTGTTACTCCCATCATCCAACTTCAACATGCCCCAACCCAGCGCCATCCCGGCCCAGAATTTCTTTATTTATGAAGAGTTTACTACCATCGCTCTTCATGGTTTAGGGCGTGAACTATATATATAGAACATATCGATGAAGCTATTTTTAATACTTTTTCGGAATAGAGTCTTTGAAGAGAAATCTTCATCATTATAATAAACCGCGATGGGTCGCTAAGCTCCCTTCCTTTCGGTTTCTAAATGATGAAGATTTCTCTTCATAGCTCTATCTTATACATAATGATGAATTTCCCCTCTTCATTTATTAATATAGTTTCTTTCTGCCATTCTGCATATCTTCGATAAAAGGTGCGTCTGTATCAGCCAATCAGAAACGATACCAGATTCTCGATTATATGGCTCACGCGACAAATCTTTTTTAGAAGAACTGTTGTAGACGTTTGTCTTGAAAACAAACAAGAATAACCTGTTTGATTTACTGTCAACTGTTTTTTAATATTGTTAATGCATTGTAATATGTTATCCTCACAATCTATCCTGTTATGCGATTCCCATTTTGCCACCTCCTCATTATAGTTACCGAACAAGACAACCCGTTCTTTTTAAAAAGAAAACGTTATTGTTACATGAAAATATTATTATTATTATTTCTTGCTATATAGAACAGAAAACAGCATAATTTATGTTTGAATTTACTTTGTTCTCTGTAATTTCATGCGTAATTATTTCATTGGACACATTTTGAAAAGACAGATAATTGCTAGTTTTGTGCCCAGATACGGATTTAAAGCAGTTTTGAAATTAAGAATGCAAAGTATTACTTTGGGCGATTTGTTCTCTCTCTAAATACATAATCAATGTCTTTGAGAATTAAGTATCTTACGTTTTCTATTCAATAACGAATTACATTTAAGGTAAATATCGAGAATGCGAGCTACTATAATGTGTTCATAACAGACAGATGACACATCAAAATCTTAGATTTTTAATTCTAATTTTTATACGCCAATAAGTAACACTGGATATGACCCATCAATGATGTTTTTTTCTACATGGTTCTATGATGCGTTTGAAAAACGTCGTATTTACAATTAACGTTGAACTATAGGATCCTGTGCTAATCAGTCAAATGGGGTCACGTTAGAACTATATAATTTGCCAAAACTTGGCTGTTTTTTGTGTAATACAGCTTGATGTTTGCCAGAGAAAAGCAAAATCAAAATTCAGGTATAACGTTCTTATGGTTATATCATACAATAATTTAGTCTCCATGTTCAATACGCATTACTTATCGTTTCCAGTTTAATAACACTGTTTTATGATACACAAAGGAGGTTTGCATAGAAGCATTTCTTTTGCTACATTTTTGTTTGTTTTATATAAATATTTCTTAAATTTGTCTCTGTGTAGTCAAACATAATTATTTAACTTGAGACACAAACACACCTGCAAATGCAAACACTGCCAACTAACAGAGTAAATAAAAACAACGTCATACATGTATAATTAATTCTTTTAATACAGGTCCATTTATACAATAATTCGAGCGCACAACTAGCAAATATTCCTTGTTATGAAAACGGTATTGCAGAATGTTGAGACAGCATCAATCACGTTGCTTTCTGTAACCTGTGTTTCATAATGGAATTATGTTCTTTTAACGAAATGAAATTCCCATCTTCTGTCTGAATTAATGTTTATTATGTGCTATAAACGTCAAAATATTGTGTATTCACGAAGGGCTGTATTGTTTGATACAGAAATGGGAATATATAATGATTCGAATAAGAGATATTAAATTAATTTTACCTCAATTAACTTACAATTATTTTGACTACGAAATGCATATTATTCAATATCAGGAAACCATGTTGATCCTTATAATTGTTGTAAGTGAATGCATATTTTTGTTTTCAGTGAATGCCGCATTTCCTATCTGACTTTTGTATGCACTTGTATGTATAACAACATGCAATGGACTACTCTCGGCTGGATAACAACACAATGCATACGGCTTCAAAGGATTATTTAGATAAACTAGTATTGATTCACTTGGTAGCAACGAACACAAACAAGAGAGACAAGCAGCAGATACGGTTTCATTGAGTCTGTTCAGGAATTATAATATAAGGTGCAATACCTCTCTTGCACTTAGTACTCGCTAAAACGGTATTCAGCTGGACGATATCAAAGAATCGGTAAGTAAAAACACTACTGATTTGTAAGTACACTACGGACGTTTTAGTACAGAGAAGTTGGTTATATTTCTTACCAATACACTTCTCAAAACTGCTAACTACACCGCTACGTTTTGGGTTATATATATCGATGGGTTGAATGTTTTTCAATAAAATAAAAAGGAAATACCAATTTAATCATTTTTACATCATTTCATTTTATTTTTTTCATGGGCAATGCTAGAACTAAACTACATGTAAATATGGGAAAAGTGTGACTTTAGTGTTTACATGGGTCGTTTGTAATTGCTTATTGTGGTTTAGTTCTAGCATTGCCCATGAAAAAAATAAAATGAAATGATGTAAAAATGATTGAATTGGTATTTCCTTTTTATTTTATTGAAAAACATTCAACCCATCGATATATATAACCCAAAACGTGAGCGGTGTAGTTAGCAGTTTTGAGAAGTGTACTGTATGCGAAATTTACAACCTCCTTGATGATCATAATCGTAATAATGTCTTGTCTAGAAACATTTAAATTCTCAAGAAAACACCAATGGTATCTTGAAAATGTAAACGAATCAATTACCACAGACGGTCGATGCATACATTTAAAGTAAATTTGTATTGGTGTGTACTCACAGCACTAATTGAACGGTGTAATATATCAACGTATTATCTAGATAGAAATATCACAAATTAAGGTGCAAAGCCGCGTGTTTTCTGACATTAAGTTATGACAATTATAGTCCATGTATCAAGCACTGTACCTCATGCGTGTTGGGCGAGCTCTACACGTCGACCTTTCAGCAATTTGCTTCAACTCCAACAACACCACTTCAGTATTATAGTGATCCAATTTGAGGCGTTTGTTATATGTTTCCAGCTTGTTTGGAATTTGAACTTTAGATACCACGTTTGTTACCAAAGCAGATGTTTAGTACACCATTACCGGCTGTAGTTTAGTACGCCTTTATATTATTTCAAAAGAGATCAATTTGTTGTAACTATATGATACATATAACTATTTATTTTATATTTATTTTGGACAGCGACACGTGCCCAGCCTGTATATCTTATAATGTACATTTAACTATTTATTTAGTCACGATCAGTTTTAATGTTTGCAATTATAGGAACAGTGTCAGTAAATGTTTTGTACTGGCACAATTGCACGAGCACTTGCGTTTACAGTGCATATACTTTCTGAGTATAGAGTGCATAGATAGTGTATATATAGTAGTAATAATTCTTCCATATCTCCTGTACTACATTGGTTCATAGGAAATAGCAATTAGCACAATTAAAGGTTGTAAAGTAGTTATTCTTTTCGATGGAATTAATTTATTTGAAATGTATGTATTGTTAGAAGGTAGTGACAAAAGAAGTACGTAAATGTGTTACCGTTTTCAGATTATCAATGTCGTGTTTGCCATTGATATGTTAAGGTCTATCTATGCACCATCATCTTCGTTTAGATAGTAAGCGTGGGAAATAAATGTTGTACGAGCACGACTAGCATAAACATATTTTTTTCGTTGATGGCAAGACGTGACAAGCGACACATACCAACAGCAGCGTTCTGATGTTGTGTCTGAATATGACTGTGATGATGCGTACTACAACAACGTCCTCAATGTTTATTCTCTCGTTGCTCTGGCTTCTGCCAAGTCATTGAGAACCTTCTTTGTGGCTTTCTAGGCTATTGTTTTTGTTGTATTTATATATACACGAGCATCTTAGTGTTTTGCTTATATTGCCTATTAATGCTGCCTTGTTGGTTAGAGAATAGTTAATTTCGGGGATTTCTTTATTTACACTGCCCCGTTTTATTGGGATGACTGCAGGGTAAGTGTGAGGTTTTGTACACCCTAGAAAATGGTTTAACACCCCTAGCGGTTGTTTTTGCCACTGACCGTTCTAAGGCGGTAGCTCTATTGTCATTCCTTTTGTATTTGTGACGTCATATGTCTTAATTCTTTGTTACCATTGCCTTTCATGTTTGTCATTTTGCGTATTTTGGGGTTTACTGTGTTCTGTGAAAGCTGCATTTCTTGTTCGACTTTTATACTTATTTTTACCCCAGGGAAGCTGTTTCGTTGAGACCAAAGCTCATAATACTAACATAATACTAACATAGTTTATAGGCATCGGCGCACGGCCGATGATTTTAACAAATTATGTTTATGTTTTATCATTATAAAACCATTGTTCTGTTTGGTAACTGCAAATATTCAAAACTGTAGTTCTTTTCCATCGGAAAAACATATATAGTACTACTGGGAACTATTATTTGCAATGTTTGATTTTTAAAATTCTGAAACTGACATCAATAGCTTTAAATGCTTTAAATTATATATTTATGTCTCAAATCTAGTCCATATTATTACCCTCTTGTGAGCGAATTATGCATAATTTTATTTTCTGTAATAATATTCGCATTTGCCTCCAAATAATTAGATAAAAAACCAGACATACAATAGATAACATCAAAATAGGACGTTTCAATATTGTAGTGATTAAATTAGAGTGTTGTATCACTGGGTTTATTAGTCATAATAGTTATCATAAAAATCGTGCATTCTTTAGTAAATACGATGAATGGCAAAATGTAATAGTTTTCCTGTCTTTCATTACCACCGTAATTCCATTAATCGATGGGAAAGCTTTCGATAATGTAAATAATATTTCGACAATAAAACATGTTTAAACAATTTTTTACTGAAAAAATGTCATAACCTGTTTAAAATTACATATTCAATGTTTTAATTTTACAATATGCAACTTTTTAAGCCAAAATTGAGGTTTTATTTCATACCCCAGTCAACCCCGATTTCGCGTCTTGTAGCAGGGGTTGGATGGGGTATGAAAGTTAATACTCGGACCACGAAATGTTAGATTTTATTTGATAATCAATTTTGGGAAAATAGGAGAAACTAAACAATGGATATTTATTACAGTTTGTTTTAATCTGCTGTTTGGTATCCTTGAGTGCGTTTTGTCAAGCATTATGTGGTCCTCCGAGTATTAACTTTCATACCCCATCCATCCCTTTCTAACCTTCTCCGGGGTTGGCTGGGGTATGAAACAAAACCTTAATTTCTGCTTAAAAAAATTGCATATTGTAAAATTACAACATTTAATAGGTAATTTTAAACACGTTATCGCACTTTTTCAGTAAAACATATATTTATACATGTTTTCAACGGAGATCAGGTATTACTATGTCAGTCGCTGATTTACATACTATTTTTAAACAGTCTGGAAAGCACTCGTTGCTTTCTTGTCTCACCTCTTCACTTAATCTCATTGACGAGGAAGCACACACAATTTTCATTTGAACAGATCCTTTGTATAACACTGCTTCCATAATTCAAAGCTATACTCAGCATGTTCTCCGACCCCATATTGACATATTCAACTACAACAAAATAGTGTCTGACCTTGATATAGGAAATAACACTCCTAAGGAATGCGAGTGTAGAACATCTAAATTGTGCTATTATCCGGGCGGTCATGTCATTACTGGCTTTTTTTTGCCACTGTCCGTTTCAAGGATGTAGTCCTACTTTCAACCACTTTTGTGTTTGTGGCGTCATATGCATTATTCTTACTTTTGTCATTCTTGTTTGTCTTTTTGCGTGTTTTCGGGTTAACTGTATTCTGTGAAAGCTGCATTTCCTGTTCCATTTTTATACTTACTTTTATTGGCACAATATCCGTCATAAAATCTTGCTAATATAAGCTTTCCCATCGCTTAATGGAATTAAGGCGAGAACACGTAATGTGTGCATCTGACACACAATATTATATACAAAGCAGGCACACATTCTGTGATTTTAACATTTTTATATTTTGAACTGTGGTAAAAAAATAGAAATTAATATTAAAAGTATATAAGAATTGCAGTTTACATCAGTATTGACTAGTTCATTCTACGGTTAAAGCTACTCACTCCAAAGAAATATAAATAGATCGGACAGGGAAAGTAGCAATCAAGGAGGACAGTCAACCACAAAACACAGAAACAAACATACAAACAGACAAACAAGAAGGCAAAAGTAATAATAAAAGCAAACGACATCACAAACACAAAAGGGTTGACAATAGGGCTACCGCCTTGGAACGGTCAGTGACAAAGTAGGTCACTGGGGGTTTAAACCGGTTCTACGGTGCACCAAACCTCACACTTACCCTACTGTCATCCCATTAAAACAGGACAGTGTAAATAAAGAAATCCCCGCCATGATCTAATCTCTAACCAACAAGGCAGCATCAATAGGCAATATAAGTAAAACACGAACATGCTCGTGTAAATATAATACACAAAAACAATAGCCTAGAAAGCCACACTGAAGGTACTCGATGACTTGGCAGAAACCAGAGCAACAAGAGAATAAACCATTAAGGGCACGACAAGAAAGATCATAGACAAACATCAAACGCCACCGTCCCTATGGGCTTTAGGTAGGCGTCATCATAGAGTCAACAGCCTGTCCGGTCATCGTACAATTAAAGAGGAAATCATAGTGGCGAACTGTAAAAGGGTCCACCACCAAGCATGCAGTACGTTGCAAAATGATAGGGTCATAACCTCTTTTGATAAACATTTTAACAAGTTTAACAAAGATAGTATGAAAGTGATCATGACCAAGAATCTTACGAAGTTTCTCCATATATAAGGTTTGCAATGTCATACATATAAATCATTAAACAAATAAAGGAAACTGAGCTTTCACAAATAGGTAAATAAGTCAAAACGTTATAATTAATAATCTTTAAATAATATAACTTAGCATTCGTACAGAGAACATCGATGAATACTGCGTTATTTTATACTTGATTTGAACCAGAGACCTTATGCTTTTCACATGGAAGTGATCATTTGAACAACAACATAGTCTATGTCTTTTACATACTATATAACATGCAGACCCTCACTATATGTCCAAATACGTCGTATAGCTAAATTAATGAACTGCTGTATACATGTTGCACGTATTTTTGTTAAAAGATCTTAGGTTATTATAATAATGCATAGTGGTATGCATTTCGGTATAAATTTGACTTATTTAATGTAGGCAGTTTGTTTAGTGAATATTGCTTCTGATCTGACAATCAATAAATACTGAAAATGTTTTCCCTTTAACATGTTTAAAGCAGCACTAACGATAAAGACAGGTATCAGACTCCGTTTATTGGGTCTGTTGATGAGCGGGTATATATGATGCAAGACCTCTTACGACCGTTTTTCTCGGTTTAATCGGTGTTCTATTTTAAAGCCACAATGACTGAGCTCGTAGACCTCAAACGGAGCAGTAGGTACCCCGACTAAGGGAGGTATGTGCTCAGCTTTCGTCCCTCGGGTTTTCTGGTCGTACCCTAGATTGGTTTTCTCTTTGACTTCAACTGCTGCGGTTGTTCAGTACAATTCTGGATAAATCCTGAGATGTGTCTTATTTTATATTTTATATAACTTTATAACAATATCCTAGTGTTTCTTTTGTTAGTTTCTCTGGATGTGGACTTTGGAGATCGCTGAGCCCGACACTTATATTTAGTTATCTGTGGTACATTTTCAATTTCTTTTGTTTTTTTACATAATCTTTGATTCGGTGGTTCCACTACTCCGATAATAGGCTCTGGGTATTGTTTATCCACTCATAGGATATGTTGTCTGCTTTTTAATTTAGTCTTTTGGCTGTTACTTGTGATACGCAGGCTTCATAACCGCTGTTCCCAACTAAATTCCATTATGTTTATTTCGCTCTTCCGGGCATTTCATTTTATTAGATACTGGGACCATACGCCGTACGACATGGGGTAGTAGTGTACACCATGTCCACCGCCATATGCATGCCATCTTCGGGATGGTTAAAATTGTGTACTATTGATTTTATGAATATTGAGTTCTTCTCAACCCGGGGCTAGAAGTCGTGAGCGGTAGCTAGCATAATTTCACTAACGCTCATGAACAGTCTTAGTCAAACCGAGACTGCAATATTTTGTATGTGTCGTGCTCGGCCGTTTCTAAATGTCCATTATCATACTCTTTTTTTATTGTTAGATAATTCCTTTTGGTGGGATGTAGTTTTGCTTACACTGTCTTGTCTATTTGGGCGTCTACACATAAAATCGATTCAAACTGACCGTTTCAAGTCGGTAACCCTGTCTTCACCACCTTTTCTGTTGTTTATGTCTTTTTCATTGTATAATTAATTAACTATTGTTCCTTGTTTGTAATACAGTGCGGACCTACGATGCCCTTGCGTTTGGACGCTGTGTTTTCTATCGGACTACATTACTCACTTTTACAAATACTTATGCGATGTCGGATCGTCTTTTTACTACCTTCACGCAACACTAAAGAGGTTACAACTCTATCAGTTTGCCACACTCTGTATGTTTAGTGGTTAAGCCATTTACCTATATCCACTATGCTTTCCTCTTTGATTGTACGTAGCTTTTTTCTTTTAATGTGAATGACAATGGACAATTCCTTCGAGAACTTGACTCATGAGCAATTGAGGTCGGTGCTAAATAACCTTTGTCAGAACTATCAATTGTATAAAGTTTGTGGGATAGCAATACTGAACAATCTACTGAAGGAATTGAACTTAACTGTTTAATATACATAAGCAATACATAATTTGAAGGTTTCCTTTCTTAGATCTCGATACATCTATAAAATGCATGTTTCATTGCTTTTTTTTTTTTTTAAAATAGTATTTGTTATTGATCGTTGGAAAGATAGTGCGTGCTATTTCCTTGTAAACGACCCAATATCGTTATATTTTGTCGATTTAGAAAGATTTGGTCCATGCATGCTGCTTTTATTACATGAAGGTGGTTTCAGTAGAAGCCTTTGTTATGTTAGCTTTATTTTTCTAGCAATCGTCCTTATTATCAAGAAGTTTACAATCAATTACTTGTGCACAACATTGTGTGGCAGAATGTTAAGTCCAACATCAATCACTTTGCTTTCAGTAAACTTGTTTCATCATGACATTATGTTCTTTTAACAAAATGAGATTCCCTGCTTATGTCTGAATTAATGTTTATTACGTGCTATGCACGTCACAATAGTGTTTTTTCACGAGAGCATGGATAGTTTGATACATAAATGTGGGTATAGAATAATGGAAAGAGTGACGATATGTAATTACATTTACCTAAACATTCTTACGTATTTTTTATTTCATAATGAAGAGGAATTTTGAAATAAATATGTACTAGGTGATTTAAAACAGTATGAATTAGTTGGTATCTTTCACGGAAACTTAAAACTCATCTTGATATGTTTGTTGACATCTACAACGTTTCCGTTCTTTTATAGTTGAACTTTGCTCCTTATCAATGTTTAATAGCGGGATTGTCAATGTTGAATGTTGCAGAATGTTGAATGATTCCCTCAATGCAATGTAATCAACACCATATGAAAACCGTACAATAAAGTGCCATCTTCGGGATGGTTAAAAATCTGTACTATTGAGTTTATGAATATTGAGTTCTGCTCAACCCGGGCCTAGGGGGTGTGAACGGTAGCAAGCATATTTCACTACCTTTCATGAACAGTCTCAATCAAACCGAGACTGCAATATTTCGTATGTATCGTGTTCGGCCGTTTCCAAAGATCCACGCTCATACACTTGTATAGTGATTTTATTATGCAGAAGATGAATCCATATTCTGAGATTCTCTATACAATATGTTTTGTAATTTTCAATTGCCGTTTCTATAACGTAATATACGTTCATGAAGATCAATTACACATTTGCGTTTTTAGACCAATGCTTTGAGAAATTGTCAAGACATAAACTTCTAGGAACTCAATTAGCAGGGAGGTCTTTATTAGCACGCAACGAATGTCAAACTTAGATATTGCACTCTGTGGTTTCAAATAGCCATATTCAGAATTGACGTAAACACGAATTTTCTGTCAAATATCGACTTGAATTAAATAGAAATAGTTAACGGAGAAATTTGATAACGTTTTCTTGCAATGATCCCAGATTAACATTATGTGTCAACTTTCAATCAAAGAAGCTTCTTATGAATAATACATGTAATTGCGAGGTTTCTTATCTGACTTTGTTCTTTGTATTGATATTTGATATTATTAAATGAAATGAAAGCGTTTACTTTGTTTTACGTTTCTTACTTTTGTGTGAACTGTTTTTCTTAAGACTCAACTTGACACTTAGTATGGTACTGACCATGTCCAGCACATTAACAGAAAATGAAGCAGAATAGTCAATATCATTAATATCATATCCTAATTACGCTTTGATACTCTCCGCCATAGGATCTGACAACACTGCCTTGGTGGTCACATCAGATCGACCTTACATCTAATCAATATTCATGAGATCAACTAAATTTAACCAATGAAATCGCGCGTTTCATGCACTTCAGATGACGTTCGAGTGAACTGAACTAACGAAAATCACATAACACACAGATCTATATTCGAATAAAGATAAAGTCGTCGTGTGTTATTGCTGTGGATCGCACGATAAATTCAAAGAAATGCACTAACTGTTATGTGTTCTGAAAATATATATTCCACCGAAATTATTACGACATTAGATGTTCTAAATAGTAAGTCATAGTACATCTGGCCCGCTTAGCTCAGTTGATAGCCATGTCGACTAATGACTCGCGAGTGTAATTTTAGTGTGGGTTCAATCCCAGGAATCAGTACATTTTTTGTACCGATATTGAATTCCATCGAACAATCTTGTTTGTTTTTTCAGTAAATATTCAATAATGGTTGGTGTGTTATGTTTGTCAACGCAATAATTTTGTGTTGTATAACCTAAAATTTACGGACATTGTCTCTTTCTATACCGATCGTAGACTGCTTCACAACGTTTTAATGAAACGCAACATGCGCAGTGAAGCAGTCTATTCCGAGCAATTTGGTAGGCTGAAATATGATTGGCTAATCGTAAGGTCAATCTGACGTGACCTCCAATGCAGTGTTGTCAGATCCTTAGTTGTGTAGAGTATCGTAGCGGGATAAAAGGTCTGATTTTAATGAGATTGCAGAATTATAATAGTTGATTTAAATATAATGTAACGCTATCAAAAGTAAAAATCGGTGGGGACCCACGATTTCGCAAACTAGTAACGTACCTCCACAATACAATACATTTATACATAATTATAATTATTTCTATTGTAAATTGCACTCTTTAAATATATTCAACTTAATATGAGAAGATTAAAAATCAGATGGAAAAGAAAAGCAATGAAAGAATAAGATAAAATAATATAACAGATTGTCATGTTGTGAACCTTTAGCTTACTAATATTTTATGGCAGATATTTACAATACATCAATTCAACATCACACTATTCATAGAAACATATGCAAATGGATTGAACTACAAGTTATTACAACATTAGTTACAGTTTTTTCCATGTGTTGTGTACCTGAAGCTGTATTATATGTTACGCCGAGACAAATGTTATGTTCTTATTTAAATGATGTTTCATTTTCTTCATCATTATTTTTACCGAAATGTAACATATTCACATTTACGTGTAACATGTAACGGTATAAGAAAATGTCCTGGTTATCCGGTGAAGATCTTGAATTCCAACACGATTTGTAATTGTTTTTATCGGAACCGAGGCTATGCCAATGTTCCGATTAAATAAAACAATTATTTCGAGAGTTGGAATTTCCCTTTCTGAACCGGATAACCATGAATGGTACTTTTTCTGGCATACCATTTACATTATGTGCGTTGACATCACCAACTACTAACGTCTTGCATGTTTATTTACACAATGACGTCATGCAACTGTCATTGTTGATATCAGCGGGAGAATTTTTATCTTGACCCATTTGTAGGATCAGCAGGTTTTCCATGATCCATGTAAAACGCGGATGACCTTATCCGGCATACAAGTATAAAGGATCCACGTGTTCGACATTTTCCGTGTCATATCTACTGTCATAATTTAAAGTTCACTGAGTGTGGTTAAATCATTTTACATTTCTATGCGTGAAAGATCGGGATTTCTCAGTGCAAGAATATTCATAATCGCTAAATATTAATAACTAACTCAGAACACAATAATAACTAACGTTGCTAACTCAGAAAACAATAATATCTAACGTTGCGACGTTGAGGTCTCACACCTCTAGTATCTCCCCTGAAAGCTCACGGTCCTAGAGACAAAAGGAAAACAGAAAATAAATCTATTTTTTTCTCCATTTTAGGCAATTTTTAATTTGACAAAGAGGTTTTTCTTTGCTTCAGCATACATCTGCAGTGTAAAAGACTGATGATACAGAAAATCCCACGTTGATATGAAGTTGCATTCAAAATTCATAAGCATTTGACCGAAGCACCACAAAGTCAGCTAGATAGTGTATGAATTTGGTATTTTTCATAGAGGTCGCATAAATATGAGCGAGGAAAAAAACCAACCTGGCTAATGTTTGTATTTTTTTGTTTTATATTACAGATCTTAGCAGTCCTGAAGATATTAAACCAACAACAAGGTCTGCTGGAGCGCTTTGAAGGTCATGTGTTGGAAACAGCTGTACAGAAACCCTATGGAAAATTAATTGTGGTGTGAGACCTGAAGCAGCACATGGAGTTTGTCAACAGTCACAGAGTTTGCATCGAGATGCAGGTAAGGGACCCTGATTTGGCATTTTTTTAGAACTATTTTTGGAAGTCCGAAATATGGCAGACAGCAAATAGTTTTGCCTGATGGGGAGTCTACCAGCATGCATGCTCACAGACTAATGTATATTTGCACGCATCAGTTTTTTTTACCCCTTGAATCGGGAGTAATAGACGATTCCCACCTCTGCCATAACTCATTGTGCATCAGGTCTAAACATCTTTCCTTGGAACCACAGCTGTCAACACCAGTCGCAAGAAATGCAAACTGTTTGCAGTGGTCACGGTCAGTACCAAAATTGCTTATTTTAATTTTTAAGGTTAGCTTTATTTCATAGTGGGGACGACAGACAGACTTGATCACTGATTTGCTTTTTACCCCACCCACTTTGAGTTAATATGTGTTTGCTAATTTTATGCTTTGGCGTAGAATATGATTTTTTTGTGTTGCAGATGTTCCCCAGAGGCATGGAATGATTCTAAAACAGTATGTTCTTCTTCTAACAGGTTGTTACTTACCATTTGCAAGAGGAGGTGGTGAGGTGGGTGGGGAAGGTTGAAGCTCGTCTAGCATGCCTTTCTTATATGTTGCAGATTGATGCTGTTCATCGTACTTGTTAAAGTTCGCGACACGTTTCATGTACCTTGCTGATTTGTACTTCTGTGTCCTTTGGCGGGTTCTGTCATACTCACTTTTCTTTTGCATACGTTTCAGAGCTGCGAATGCATTGGTTCGAGCTGGAAGTGGAACTCCCAGTGCCACCATCTTCGCAATGTTGGAGTCAGCGCGACCCTCATTTACTCGAAGACCTGCGCTAAACTTACGAGCTTTGGCATTTCGTGGGTAAGTCGTGTCCTTGGGATTGGATGTATTAAAGGCTCGGTTGATTGCTTCATTTTTGTTTGTTGTGCTCTGGAACCTAGTCTTCTTTAAACAGTCATATTCAAGCCTCAACGATAATATCGCCTCTCTTAACAGTTTTCTGTCTCCACAGGAAATGGTGGTATTTTATTTAACGTACCTTTCACCATTTTTCAAGTTATTCAACGTGCTGTTTTGGATATGTAAACCATGGAGATATTTCACACATTGATAAGAATGATATCTTTACGCGGTATCATATGTTTTGAATCATTCCAGTTCTCTTTCGGGTATCTGGCATTGATATTTCTTTATTTGATATCTAATTGATATCTAGTTGATATCTAAAATGTATTGGATATCATTAATGTTCTATTATAAGATTTGTTAGTGATTAATGAAGAAAGTGACATGACTGTGTTATATTTTAAATATTCATAAATGACCTTTCATTGTAAAAAAAATTGGTCTTGATATCTGGATATCAAATATCTGATATCTAAAATTTTAACGGAATCGATGGTTTACTCCACATGTGAAATATAGCGTATGTTGTGGTTATATTAATTATTTAATTAAAGTTATCAGTATTCTTATTTCAGGTAACTGTTGAATATCATCTTTTTAGTGAAATTAATTATTTTTAGCTCTACTGATCCGTCCGTCCGTCCGTCCGTCCGTCCGTCCGTCAGTAAACTTTTGTTTGTAGCGACTACTCCTCTGAAACTACAAGATGGATTTTCTTGAAACTTGATAGAAATGTTGCCCATGATTTCTAGTTGATCCTAGCAAAAATTCATGTTGATGTGAATTCCAAGATGGCCGCCAAAGCTAAAAATAGATTTTTAAAAAACAAGTTTGTAGCGACTACTTCTTTTTTGAAAACTATAAATGAGATATGGGACTTTTCTAAAATGATCAGCATGACATTATGTCGAAAATTATTTTGATTCGACATTTAACATGGCCGCCAGCTGACATCTTTGTTTACATAGAGTTAAATAATAAAAACTGTACGCGACTACTCCTCTGAAACTACTTGACGGATTTTCATGAAATGTTGCTCTTGATGTCTAGTTGATGATCCTAGCAATATTTTAGGCCGGGTGGAAATTCAAGTAGGCCACCACGGCTAAAAATAGATTAAAAATAAATAAACTGTAGCGACTACTTCCAGAAAACTAGAAGTGATATTGATATGGGACTTGTTCTAAAACGAACATGACATGAGGTTGGTCATTGTCGAAAATCATTTTCATTCAACGTTGAACATGGCTGCCGCGGCCATCTTTGTTTACATAGAGTTATAAGCTTGTAGCGACTACTCCTCTGAAACTACATGACATATTTTCAAGAAACTTCACAGGAATGCTGATCTAGCTATCAAATACCTATCAAAAGAGCTTTAAGGTCATTGACCTCTTGTTGTTAGAATTTAATCTCGTTACCATGGATACAGATTTTTTTCTTATTTAGGTTACTAGTTTATCATTTATGGTACCAGCTCATAGGTATTGTTTTAATCATACCGTATTATAGCAGGTGACCTAATGGGATTATGGTGAAAATTTCATGAAGATTCAAGCAAAAATGGTGGAGTTATTACAAAAATACTATGTAGGGTATAATCTCTTTATGTACTTTTATTTTAAAGCGAGCACTTGTGTAATAACAGCGATACACTGACTCCACAAATTTCAATTATTTCATTTCTGCATTTGATGGAAGCTTCCTTTTGATCTTATTTTACAGGTATTGCATAGAGCTATTGTATGTATTGTTGTAAATGATATTGTTTAATTTTTGTTGGCTCTTCAGGTATCACACCTCTATTATCTCCCCTGAAAGCTCACGGACATAGAGACAAAAGGAAAACAGAAAATAAATCTATTTTTTTCTCCATTTTAGGCAATTTTTAATTTGACAAACACGTTTTTCTTTGCTTCAGCACACATCTGCAGTGTAAAAGACTGATGATACAGAAAATCCCACGTTGATATGAAGTTGCATTCAAAATTCATAAGCATTTGACCGAAACACCACAAAGTCAGCTAGATAGTGTATGAATTTGGTATTTTAAATAGAGGTCGCATAAATATGAGCGAGGAAAAAAACCAACCTGGCTAATGTTTGTATTTTATTGTTTTATATTACAAATCTTAGCAGTTCTGAAGATATTAAACCAACAACAAGGTCTGCTGGAGCGCTTTGAAGGTCATGTGTTGGAAACAGCTGTACAGAAACCCTATGGAAAATTAATTGTGGTGTGAGACCTTGAGGCGTGACGTCAACAAAGTTTTGCTGACGTCGACGTCATCCGCCGATAACGTTCAATAAAGTGAATAATTATTTGAAAAACGTAATTTAAAATGTAATAAATAGATTATTTAACTGCTGGGATCGATTATTGGGTAATCCTTCACTTGATGGTAGACGTGCTTTGTTTTTCACTCACTCGAGTGCGCTCGTTCGTGAAAAGAACTACACGTCTACCACTCGTGAAGGAAGTCCCTATAATCGATCCCAGCAGTTAAATAATCTCTATATAATCAATATTATCATTTAAATTGCTAATTCTTGCGCGCAAAAGTAAACTACAAAGTAACAAAATACTTTGAAACTTACAAAAATAGACGGCTGGAGTTTAACACGTGCATTCTTTCACATCAATATCATCAATACGGAAGGAACACATTAGTTTTAGAACGTTCAGTTCAACAAACCAGTTTTATAATTAGGTTATTTGGGTTGGAATTACCGACAACAGAAGGAAATAATTTCGCTACGTAAGTTGCCATTACGACAACACATATTTTTTAAACCGAAACAAGTCTAGAACGTGTACTTCTGTTGGATATGTGTTTGTTTGTTTGTATGTTGTTTTATGTTATTTTCTTCAACACATGTAAGGTTATATGTGATGGTCGATTTATTGTGGTGTAGACAGACCACCCAGGACCAGTACAATACGCCTCCCGTCATCCGTAAGAATCGATACTTTCTCACTTACAGCGGTGAGAGGCGAAGGTTTACAACGCAACGTCGTTAACCATATAGGGAGATAGCTATCCCATTTTAGATAAATTATTTATAGATATTAAACGCGTTAAACTCGATTTGTTAGGCCGTTATTTCTCGAAAGAAGTACACCATCCCAGATTATACAGCAACTCTAGTATCGTTAATTCGGAATTAATTTAGCTCTAGAGTTTAACAGTTTATATGACATGTTAGATGTATCATTACACAAAAGTCTTTTGAGACATTAATGACAATACTGTCTACGTGTTCATGTCATTTATCCTCTGTATGGTCATCATGTCTACCTGAAAATTATGTAGGAATTGCGTGCTCAAAGACGTTCAATGTTACTTCGATAATGTATGAAAACTTGGTTTTAGATTGGACGGAAATTGTTTATTTTTTTCCGATAAGTTTCTTCTTTTGGGGATATTACTTATATCATGGGTTAATAGTAAATAGTATCCTCCATGTATACATACATAATGTGGATATTGAAAGAGTTATCTTTTTCAAATCAAAAGGTAATACGGTGGTCTAGTGGTTAAGGCATCCGCCTCGTAATCCGGAGGTTGAAGGTTCGAGTCCCGTCAGAGGCGGGCTTGTTACTGAAGAGAGAGCGGTTGGTGAGCCGCCTGCTAGTTAAATAACGGTTACCGATTGCCTACCTGCCTGGGGCCTGGCATTAAAGAATAGGAATCGGGAAGTAATGATGTTCAAGACAAAGGTGTCTCATAAGTCAAAATTGACTGGCACTTTCAATAGGGGTGACACCATAATAAAAACAAACCCTTACTTTACTTTACTTACCATTGTTTGCAATGTCATTTACATAGATTACGAAGAACATATAGCCCTAATTTGATCGTCGTGATACTCCTAGTTTGACTATCTTACATTTATTGGAATGTGTGGACTTATCTTCCTTTTATTCATCTGTATATACTGAAAGGAAAAAGAAACGCGACACGAGAATTTCCGCTATATATTGTATATACTGGACACTTAATTCCATGTATATTCCAAGGAAATTCCAAGATGTTTTGTAAAAAAAGATGTTGCAGTTAGTTATAGAAAGGACACAACTGTGATGCTGTAGGCGTTTTAATCACAGTACTCGTTGTAGTAAGAAATTCATCAATGTTGAAGTTTCTTTTTGAATAATTGAGCCAGTTCAGTACTGTATTTAACGTAAAGAGTTTGCAAAATGTTGCATCCTAAGTTTGCGCCAAACGCGTACTCTGTCAATAAAGACACTTTGCAGGAATACTATTTGCTGTGTTAGGTGTTGTTTTAGTCTTTTTTTCTGAAAGGAAAGATCTTACGTAGCCATGTACCATTCGATTAACAGCAGCATACTGTACATAATGTATTTAGCGGAACTTCCCGTGTTGTCGAGTTTCCTTTTCATTTCAGTAGATATAGTTGTTCTTTGTTTCTTTGTGTGTTTGTGGTTGACTCTCGTCCTTGAATGCTAGTTTTCCTGTACGATTTTTATCTCTACTTTCGATACTTTTTACGTCAGACTATCCACACTACCAGTGTGAGCTTAAATGAGTTTAAAGTATATATTAGTGACATATTTACTACCAGTGTGAGCTTAAATGAGTTTAAAGTATATATTAGTGACATCTTTAATACCAGTGTGAGCTTAAATGAGTTCAAAGTATATATTAGTGACATCTTTACTACCAGTGTGAGCTTAAATGAGTTTAAAGTATATATTAGTGACATCTTTACTACCAGTGTGAGCTTAAATGAGTTTAAAGTATATATTAGTGACATCTTTACTACCAGTGTGAGCTTAAATGAGTTTAAAGTATATATTAGTGACATCTTTAGATATATCGTTAAACATCAAACACGTGACCTGTATGAAATCAAAAGCGTTGCAAAATAATAAGGAAGCTATATTTTGATACATGTTCATACGAGTTTATTTCCTAAGCTGTGGAATAATCCGGTAAGAATTCATACTGAACTTAGATAGATACCTTTCAAAAAATTTAAAATACATGTATAGTCACAGACATGACTTCTTTCCATTATTTTGCCAACGAACTACAGTATAGTATCATCCTATTTCTTCAAGGAACACGGCATACATGCAACTGCATCAGAAATTAACAAAATTAAAAAATAACGACATTGGAAATTCTAATCTAAGTAATGAACATTATTCACGGTATAACAGTAATTACCCAAAGTGCTATATTCTAATCATTCATTCAAATTAAATAAGATTCCCTAGTCAAAATTACACAAATAAAATCAAACGTGTGTATAGGGAATTGCATTTGGATGTGTGTTATCTGGGCAGTACTAAGAAATGTGGATTAATTATCTTGCTCAAGGATAAATATCGTGGCCTCGGCGAGGATCGAACCCACGACCTCTCGATCTGGAGTCCGGCGCCCTACCACTGGACCACGCACTCCACATGAATCTGTGGTTAATCTGTAGTCTGACGTACAAGCAAAGTACAAGACACAACACACGAAATGATTGACAATAGGGGTACTGCCATGGAACTATTAGTGGCAAAAAGAATGCCGGGGATTTAAACAAGGTTATAAGGTGCACCAACCTGTTAACCGTGAAACATGTTCGTTTGTTATATTTTGTTTATATTTTCCAATTTTAGATTAGAGACAGAGACAGACAACCGTAAAGTAAAGCACAGTAAAAGAAGACAACAAACTACTGTGTCCGTTAATTTATGTTTAGTGAGTGCTATACATAAACGCTAGCAGGGATGGTACGCCTTTTGTGTACTGAGTTATCAATTTCAGTGTGAGTAAAACGTGCATAGTGTTATTTAATTGTTCAATTCATCATAAGAAACATATTACATTTGTTTGAAGTTGTCGTGTTTATAACCATGAATTGAGGGTATAGAGAGATTATCGATGTGTTTTAAAATACTATACAGCTCCACTGTGAACTATCATTGAAATAAAATTATATGTTTTTGTATACTTTAACTCTGGTCTTTCCTAAGATGTAACCCTATTGGTAATCCTTTGTTCTCTGTGTTATCTCACTCACTTTTAATAGTATGTGTTTTCATATAAGTGTTTACTAAATAGACGTGTTTTGGGAAACTTTCTTTCTTTACGTTCTGTACATGTTTTCGATGTTTGCATCTACCTTTAAACGTTCACACACTAACCAAGCATTCTATATTAAGCTGTTTGCCCTGGACATGTAAATAAATACTGAATAGGGGACCCTTTGGAAGCAACAAACACAAACAAGAGATAAACGTAGCAGACTCGGTTTTGTTGAGTTCTGTTCATGAGAGGAAATTTAAAGTGAAACACCTCTCACGCCTTAAGCATTATTCCACTTTTACGCCACAACGATTGTGCTGGATGATTCGAAAAGACCAGTAAATAATTACACTACTGACTTGTGGTCGGGACAACATTTTACGATAAAACCGGATTTCTTGATTGCTTCCTCAAGCATCACTGCATTAATGCATCACGCGTTTATTTTACCATCAACATATTTTGACATGTCTAACCCATCATAAATAGTATTCATACTCAAGACGACATATCTCATTTTGTTGCACGAATTCATTATTATTATTATAAAGCAAGTTAACAGATAACAACATGATTGATGCTTGGACTGACTTTATGCTCTGCAATTTCATGTATAATTAATTGATTGGACACATCTTGAGAAGGCAGATAATTGCAAGTTGTGTGCTCAAATGCGGATTTAAATTAGTTTAGAAATTAAAAATGTAACGTAATAGTTTGCATCATTTGTTTTCCCTTTAAACATATAATGCACACGTTGTGCAATACAATAACACATTAAAATTGATATCTTGAATACAAGCATAAATAATGCATCGTGATGTTCGGTGCATACAAGCAATTCATGATTCAGCCATAACATACGTTTCGTCCTGGTGGTTATACAATGTTCAATATGCTTAATATATCGTTTGCATATTTGCATACTCAGCAATCAACCAAACGGTAGTTAAATTTGTATTGTTGAAAGGATATAAATTAACACTAGTGCATTTTAGGTTTTCCAATTGCTTTAACGCCAATGTAATTATATTATAATTACATTAATTACATTAACCCAAATTGGAAATATCGCATTTCAAAACCAATATTCTCGAGAATTTCTAAGAAATAACCATCTCACAGATAAACGTCATATACGGATAGCTTTATGAGGACGCAGCGAACGTCATAGAAAACTCAATCTGTTTTAGTGGAAAGTGCCAGATCAGTTGACGGTTGACTGTACATGTCAAAAATAACCTGTAAATAAAGTTACATATATTCGCAAGAATAAAACCATCAATCAATTGTCTCAAACATCTGAAAACAACATTTACTGTCCACGTAATCAACGGTTCATACTGACTGGACTTTTCTGAGAATGACTTGTTTTGTTGGCATAGGCCAGCATGTTTATCAATTAAGGTTTGAACGACCCAATTTAGGTATTGTATCTCAACATGATTGAAAGCGTTAGGAAATCTGACAGAGATAGAAAGTAAACATTAAAAGCAAAATATTCTTTGACATTGCGAGAGCAGTAACTTTGTTCCATATGTTCACCCACTGGAGTCAATAACGTTTGAAACGTACACTATTTTTTCATAAATACTAGAAGAATTGTTAGATTAATAAATACTGAAAAGGGGCTCCCTTGGAAGCAGTAAACACAAACAAGAGTAAAGGTAGCAGACTCGGTGTTACTGAGTATGTTAATGAGAGATGGCAAAACACCTCTCATCCTCTCTAGCACCGGCTTGAGCGGTATTCGACTTTAAAGCCACGCATATTGGGCTTTGTGATTCCAAAGGACCAGTAAGTAATAAGACGACTGATCTATAGTCGGGGAGACATTTTAGTCGCCACACAGCACTAACCAAACGCTAGTGTGTATGTCAGTAACTACTGAAAAGGGGCTCCGTAACAAGTGTTTCCTCCAATGTTTAATCCTAAGTTTGGAGCAGTAGTATGTTATATTTCCCTAAGGAAATCACTAACAAAACCCAAAATGGAGACAAATATTTGAAGCCCAGCGCATCCAAAATGGAGATGAATGTGTGAATCATATCTAATAGCTGCAGACATAGTTATCCCTATAATATTGAAACGTAGAAGCCTTTATAAAGGTCGTGAACCATGTATGAACCAGCAACCCCTTCTTAGTTTTATAGCATTCGTTTCCGCATATATTTAAAGGAAATACATTGTTTAACAGCAGCGGTCTACACATTATAATATTATGATATAATACAGCCGACTCTGGAATATCTTTAGACTGCAATATTTTATTTTGTTTTCGTGTTCAATGATTTCTAAATTCTCCTTTCATAATCTTTTGTGTTATTATGAAATTAGCACCTCGAATAATTAATTCAGTATCATTTTGACTCAAAACCTGCTTTGATAAAAGCAAATTAAAGGGTTGAACTGTCGCATTAAATATCAGTAATGACGTGCCAACCTAACGTGGATCCACGAGTTTTTTTAAAAGAAATCCAGATTGCCTTGTGTCCATGAGATTGACCGAGGTAACTTTAACAGTAATGGTTTGCAAATACAACGATGCAATTTACTAAAGTGTGTGTTTACCTTATTGCATGTACATGTAATGATTCAGAAATAAAAAAAATGATGCATCCTACACTAGTGGCACATATGACACAAAGCCGTTATGTGTTTGTTTAACGTTTGTTTTGAATATCGATATTTCAGTTAGATCTCGTTTGGTCAAAGTTAGGTAAGCTTAGTCTTCTTCCTAGACAGCTCAGTACATAAAACGTTTCATTAACTGTCGTTCCTTAATCCGAAATACATTACTTAAATATAAAAACGAATTTGAAATAAACCAACATAAATAAAACGATGCAGATATAACTTTGAAAAGCACTCAATTTAATGCATGCCAGATGTTTTGGAGTATGTTTTTAACAAAACATGGACGTTGTCTATTTTCTTTTGAGCGTTGCGGAGTAGATAATGTAATTTCTCAAGAGATTGAAATGACAGATTGGACAAATTTTGTAATGCATTATTTGCAAATGTTTGTCTCATGGGTGAAACAGCCCTCACATGTTTTGAGCTGGCGGCACGTATCATATTGGAAATCAAATGTGTTAAATGAAGGATTTAAAACCAAATGATATAATGCTATAGTTTAGATATTTCTTTCTCTAAAGGACTTCGGTCAATGAGTATAGATATACAAATCCAACAGGAAAAGCAGCATTCAAAGACGACAGCCAACCACAAACACACACAGAAACCAAAAAGAATTTAAAGATGAATAAAATGCCAAATAAGACATCACAAACACAAAACGGTTGACAATAGAACTACCGTCTTGGAACTATCAGTGGCAAAAAAGGGCGCTGGGAGTTTAAACCAGGTTCTAGGGTGCACCAAACCTCACACTTTCCCTACTGTCAACACAGTAAAACGGGACAGTAAATAAAGAAATCCCCGCCATGAACTATTCTCTAACCAACAAGGCAGCATTAATAGGCAATATAAGTAAAACACAAAGATGCTCGTGTATATATAAATACAAAAAAAATGCTTATGTACATACATCTTGTAATGTGTTATGTTCTATCAAACAAACATAGATTTAATTAAGGTTTCTTTTATAATAAAATGATTAACGGTATTTCACAGAACATTGGTTAGTGTTACAAAAGTGAAAAGTGAATGAGACGTGTTTTGTAAATAAACTCTATGCATGACGTTGTTTATCTTACAGTTTTAGGAATATAATGAATACATAAAGATATTAACCAATCAGATTGCAGATAGTAACATTTGCTTTTATATAGTTACTCTTTCTTATGAATGTGTGGTGCAACTATCTGATTGCGCATAAGGTTCAGGGTTCTAGCCCCATATTAGTATAATTGTTTAAACAATATTATGTTTAAATTAAGGACCCATTTACATTTCGCCACTATGCTTTTCTCTTTAATTGTACGATGACCGGACAGGCTGAGCCCAAAAGGACGGTAACGTTTGATGTTTGACTGCAATCTTGTCTTGTCTGCCCTCAATGGTTTGTTCTCTTGTTTCTGTGGCTTTTGCCATGTCATTAGGTACCTTTTTTGAGGTTTTCTAGGCTATTTTTTATTTATATATACACGAGCATATTTGTATTTTACTTATTTTGTCTATTAATGCTACCTTGTTGGTTAGATAATTGTTCATGGCGGGGATTTCTCTAATTACACTGTCCCGTTTTATCGGGATGACAGTAGGGTAAGTGTGAGGTTTGGTGCACCCTAGAACCTGGTTTAAACCTCCAGCGGCCTTTTTTCCCACCGACCTTTCCAATGTGGTAGCCCTATTGTCAACCCGTTTGTGTTTATGATGTTTTATTTGGCCTCTTATTAATCTTTAAAATTGTTCTTTGTTTCTCTGTGTGTTTGTGGTTGACTGTCGTCCTTAAATGCTACTTTTCCTGTTCGATTTTTATATCTAATGTTAAATATTTCCAAACTCTAATAAGAAACTACAATGGGATAAGTCGGATTGCTTATTCATGTAATCTCGTTGAGATATATTTGAAAGATGAAATTCATCATTATATGAAAAATGAAATTATCTTAAGTTTGTAAAACATAACCCAAATGAGTTATTTCATTTACAGAAACTAATCCGCTAAATAATGGCAATTACACTACAAGATCAAACCTCTCTCCAGGTTTTCAGGTCATATAATAATGCATATGTGCCGATTACAAATACAGAGTATTCACGGATGTAAGTCTTTGTTATAAAGCAATGTGTAATTTGGTTAGGCAAAGCATACAGACCAAAGGCAACGTACGTTAGAAACTACTAAAACAAATATAATGAAGCTGTTTTTTGAAATTGTTTCCCGGGGGAGTAAATGTGCAAATGCCAAAGGAAATACACTTAAACGAACTTTTTTACGATTACATATGTTTTCAAAGTTGAGGATAAGTAATTAATGATTTCTTTTTTTGTAGTTGGAAACTACTCAAACAAATATAAGGAAGGTGTGATTTGAAATTGCTTTCCAGGGGAGATAATTTGAACATTACGGAGTTCTAAAAATCGTCCTGTCAGATGCAAATGCCAAAGAAAATACATCTAAACGAAACCTTTTTACGAGTAGATATGTTTTCAAAGTTGAGAACACTAGTAAGTACTTAATGATTTCTCTTTTTGCAGTACTGTGTGTAACGTCTGGCGTGTTAGGCCATTGCACTTTTATAGAAAATATTCCCGATCAAGTATAATCATCTCCAGCCAATACAAATGGCACACAAATCAACCAAAATGAAAACATACGACGTCGAGAATTGTGATATATTATCCACTGCGTAATATTGTCCGGCGTCACAGGACGAGATTACCCTGTGCATTGCCTCAACGTTTTCAATGGGAATTGCTATCGTGTTTGTCAGCTAGTTACAGGGAAGATGCGTCCAATTATAAAGTATACCTTACTGGAAGCGGGAATAAAATGAGACTTTCTGTTCTGAATCTGTCCTTTTTCATGTTTGTCATCAACTAAGGAAAAAGCAGGGTACTTTTTAAATAAATAATTTATTAGGCTAAAATTATTCTCCATCAATTATTTCATTTATTTGACTGCATTTGAAAATAAAATAAAATCATTCTGCCCGTTCTCACTTTTTGAAATATTTGAACGTGGATCTTCTTTGGATATGAACAGCTCTGTAAAATACCGCGGAGTAGTGTGTGTTTGGTGAGAAAATCGTAAGTCTTAGGTTCAATCTTATTGGCAAATGATGTAGTTTATGTGAATTCATTGCATAACGTGTCTTTATTTGTGAAAATCCTATACTTGGAGCCTATAAATTGGTTTGGTTGTATCTTCCCTATATTTGAAAAATGAACTGCAACGTTTTAGAATGCACGGTTTTAGTCACACAGAGTGTTACGATTACTTACTTTTCAAAACAGAAGGGAAAATACTTGATGATTAATCGTTTTGCATTACATTGTGTAATTTTCATGCGTGTTTAGATCTCTGTATTTCTTTTTACAATGTTACTAGTAATCCATTCATATGACGTCAACAATAGTAATAAATCATCTGCAAACGCTTCCCGACTTACACTGTCCTGTTTTAATGGGATGACAGTAGGGTAAGTGTGAGGTTTGGGGCACCCTAGAACCGGTTTATATACCCCAGTGGCCTACTTTGCCACTGACCGTTCCAAGGCGGTAGACCTATTGTCATCCCTTTTGTGTTTGTGATGTCGTTTGTATTTATTATTGCTTTTGCCTTCTTGTTTGTCTGTTTGCATGTTTGTTTCTGTGTTTTGTGGTTGACTGTCCTCCTTGAATGCTACTTTCCCTGTCCGATCTTTTTATATTTCTTTTTAAACAATAAGTTCCTAATTATTCTGCATAATATAATTAAACATAATATGAAAATTGTAAGTTTGTGTCCCAGTGGGTGATTCTTTGAAAATATACCATAAGTAAGTTTGTTCACATACAAAAAAAATCGCACAAGGGAAGTAAACACTAGTTTTCCATTGCAGGCAATGAACTGCATTTCTTTCCCTGCTGTTTGTGTGTATTTGTTCAGCTATGTATATTAATTATGGGAAACGACAATAAATGTTACATATACTTAAATTGTGTATAATATGAATTCATTTCTACTGTAAAATCCCAACCCCACGAAAATATGAACTATAATCAATATCGAATCTCCGTCTCATTGAACTGCAACCGATATATAATGATAACAAGCAAGGTTTCACGCGAGCGTAAAATACCTGTCGAGAGACATCAAGCCACGGTTGTTAAAACATATTGAAAACAATAAATGTTGTCACGGAGACATAAACACGCCACGACCGTTTTTTCTTATATTCTTCCCGATTTTGGCCAAGCATTTTACCTTCCTACCAAGTATTTTGAACCAAGGTGGGCGACTTCGCTTCTTTCTGTTCAAATACCTTGACATGCCTTACATATAGATTACAATTCACCCTTGTAACACGACGTGCTAGAATTACACATCAGCACATAAATGTCAGAAATACAATTGTTCACATGTAAGGACTACGTGTGCGTTAGTGTGTGCATTACAACACATATAAACTACTGAATGTTACCATGTGTAATTATAAGTTTGCGTTATCAAAGTGAAAAATGTAAAGGAACTGTTGCTACCTTACCATTAGCAATAATGAAAACCATAATAATGAAAATTTAAAAAAAGGGGAAATCAGCAGGCTTGAAACCTCCCTTCCGCGACACTAACACGACGCCTTAGTCAATTGCCTACTGAGGCCAGTGAATGTTTTATCGCTAATATACATATAATAATAATGACTACATGCTACATTTCAGTAGACTGGTTTATGAAAACGTCATTTCAGCGAGTGAAACGGTAACCTTTCAACATTGCAAAATTTGTGTTTAAACCTTTCAAGATTTTCAGACAAGTTCTCTAGGAATTCAAGTTGTAAAGCATGCTTATTGCCACTTACCTGAGTCACAGTCTGGTTATCATAGATATATATAAAACCCACATAAACATGGGCAAGTACATTTAAGTTCAAATGCGTTAACAATGATTTAGGTGTAACAGTTGACTATGGCATTCATAATTATTATGAAATTAAAACAACAGTGGAAATAAGCATCGCAAACGTTTGTATAATACAACATAGTTACATACGTGCCGGTAGAGCGCTTCATCAACTTACCTGAAATTATAAAATGCATTTATTAATTAGAATGCTGCATACATGGTGACGTTACTTGGAAAAAATATGCATTCTAAACATTTTAAATGTTGGATTGAGTTCAAATAAATGCAGATACAATTCCTAGAGAGTAGTGCTGTTGCTAAATGGAGGAATTATTTGAGCGCCAGAAACAAATAGTAAAATGGCATTCCTAAATAAATAATGACGATTATGCTTTGAGTAGAATTCCTTTCACAAACTCTGGATAAACAAGGATATATAACTGATATATTAATATAAATATAATGTGGAGAATATAGTTTAGTTATTATTTTCTTATTAAACTAGTGTCAGCAATCAGTAAGATGTATGTATGTATGTATGTAGGTAGGTAGGTAGGTAGGTATGTATGTAGGTATGTATGTAAGTAAGTATGTAGGTATGTATGTATACAGGTAGGTAGGTATGTATGTAGGTATGTATGTAGGTAAGTAGGTATGGATGTAGGTATGTCGGATGTAGGTAGGTAGGTAGGTAGGTAGATAGGTATGAATGTAGGTATGTATGTATGTATGTAGGTATGTATGTAGGTAGGTAGGTAGGTAGGTAGGTATGTATGTAGGTATGTATGTAGGTAAGTAGGTTTGGATGTAGGTAGGTAGGTAGGTAGGTAGGTACATGTCGGTAGGTAGGTAGGTAGGTAGGTAGGTAGGTAGGTAGGTAGGTAGGTAGGTATGTCGTACATGTATGTAGGTAGGTAGTAGGTAGGTAGGTAGGTATGTACTTTACAGTGCTGCCACACGTGCCTCACGTGAATACTACGCCGGAGACACACTTTATGATAGTAGCCCTCCCAGTCACACTATATCCACACCGGGCCGAAAGGTTCTATAACTACCCTTTATATGCAGAACATCAAGAAAGGGAGCTACTAGTACTATTTTATGAAGGCATAAAAAAATAATGTTAAAAAATACTAAAAGGTGGATCCTTTGGAAGCAACAAACGCAAACAAGAGATAAAAGTAGCAGACTCGGTTTTAGTAATGTAGTGTAGAGTGCAACACCTCTCTCGACTCCTAGCACCGGCTTAAGCGATATTAAGCGATATTCTACTTTAACGCCACATAGATTGGGCGTGATGATCTCAAAGGACCAGTAAGTAATAACACTACTGATTTGTAGTCGGGGCGACTTTTTACGGCCGCCACACAGCACTAAACAAACGCTAGTGTAAATGTCAATAAATACATAAAGTTAATATTAAACGAATTCGAATTGATAAATAGAAGTGTAATGATAGTTTGTTTCAATCTGATGTTAATTGATTCACATGTTGGCAGATTCCTATTTAGTGCTAAATTGCTTTTAAATTGTTTTATTTTAAATACCTTTTTTCTAGAGGAATTCACAAGGTTGAAAATGTTCCAATTCATGGTAAAATTGTAATATAAATCAAATCATGGTTTTAACACTGGTTTGTTTGTGTCTAAAATTTGACTTAACAATATATGTTTATGAAATCGGCCGTAAAATGCTCAAATAAATCTTGGCGCGTAACCTAAGATACTTCGATACATATGAACGAACCTGACAAACTCATACATCTAGTAAATAAATTTCTTAGAACAGTTGCTAAATATTTATTGAAAGCATTGCTCAGAAGACGAAATAATATGTATGGAAATTAAACACTTTACTTATACATATAACACTCTGCATATAATGTAGTTCACACCAAGTTATTATAATTACGCCATTTATAATAATTATACTTGTGTTTCATATTCTCCCATTTTATATTTAAATTAAATTGATATGATTATGATATGCGGAGCGCTGATTTTGAGTATAATATACTTGTGTATATATCTTTAGTATATCACGTTTATTAAATGAAAAGTTTGTAAAGGTGACTTACAGGTCCATAGGGCCGGGTGTAATATCCATGTTATATATCTGAATATTATGTTGATACTTACTTATAACTGTGAAAAATATATGTCATTGCCAATAAGAAGTAATTGTTCTGCTCATTCGTAATGCGTTTGCCCTTTAGAATGTCAAGTATATGTCTTTTGCAATTTTAAGTTGGACCCCTAAAACTCGACGACTAAAAACCTGATGTACCCCCTTTAAATAATAATGTATTGTTAGATAAATGATTTTATGCTAATCATTTGTTTAAAGTTGTTTTGCTTTGACTATTAAAATGCTTGCTTATATGGAAAATATGAGTGTTTTCTACGCTGTTGTAGGTATAACGCATCACCTAAATATATATTTGATATGTTCGTTTCTTTCTTAGATTACTTCATTTCCTTTCTCATTTCCTACTGAGTTATCGTCAGATCAATAAGTAATCAGCAATCGAAACGTCCAGCAAGCTGATAAAAGTAAGTGTAAGCAAACGTTAAATTAAACGATGTATTTGGTTAAACAAGACGTGTTTATTTACTGGAAAGAATGACAGTTGAGGAATAACTGTACATAAACGGTTTTATTATAAATGAAAAATAACTACATTGTGAGAAAATAGATATTCTGTCCATTGCCTGCTTCATCTAGTTGATATTCAACTGGGTTAGATTAATGACATCGTGTCATTGTCCAGTGTCCATTCCACTGTCACCGCCACACGTCCAGTATTTCCTTATTAGAGTGCACGAATATTACATTTCCGATTGATGAATATGTTCATCATTTCTTCTGGCGTTATATCACGCTATCCTTCGTTAATACAAATGAGTACTAAGCTAATGCCTCGAGTACATTGTCCTTGGTGTATTAAGCCAACTGTAATAGTGACAGTACGTTTATTGACTTTTCATTGTTTTTGCTACAATGGATCAATACACTTTAGTTAGTAAAATATTCCTATATACTAATATGTTCATGCCTTTTATTGTACGGATGTTTGTTTTCAGTACCCGAACAAATATACAATAAACAGAACCCCACCCCCACACACAACCCCGTCCCCCGCCACCCCCACCTCCCACAAAAAAAAAGAATAATTGTGGCTAACCGGAGCACGCTTAGCTTGCCTATGTTGCTGTAAATTTTACCTTTGATGCAATAAAAACATAAACGTATTCGAAGGGTAACTGGCAAACTATGTAGATATACCTACCACTGCGATAGACGTACACATTGAAAAAAGCAAAACAAATGCTTTTGCAGCTATCAAAATAAAGTCAAACGCAAATAAGCATTTAAGTGTAGATTTACAACAGCATATTTGACAAAACACAGATATCATACCATCGAAGTTCCATAATGTCTTTATGAATTGCTATGTTTGATTTATAAATGTATAGATGTAAAACCTTCGACTACTATTCGTGGGAGGGAGTCAATATCGTGTACGGCTCACTTGGAAATTGTCCATTACTACACAGTGCAGGGAAGTTTTATAACAGTTTTAAAATAGTAACATGAAGTCGAAATATAGCTGAATATTACGAAATATAAATATAGGATGGTTCATAATCACGTCGCATTCATATTCCATTGTATTCATTCTAAAGGTGAACCATACAATGCTGCAAATGACAGTACATTACCATATCTGTAAGGACGGAAACAAGACCAATAGTGGAGTAACGCTAGTGATGCCTATTTAACAGTTTATTTTGTGAGTTACTACACCATGTTATTTTTCTACAGTTTGTTTCTATTTATTGTGCAATCATGTATTCAGTGTGCTTGTTTGGATGTTTGAATGTTGAACAGCGTTCCAGGAAACTTCTGGCCTAGCCTTTTTTCGACTGTCATACACAATTATCATAGTACCGTAAAGAGCAAAGCTTAGAGAACTGGACGACCGCATGACACTGTGTTTATTACATGTTCTAGACTATGATCAATTTTAAAATCAAATAACGCTTGAAGAGTTTCCTAGTACTGCATAATAGCCTCGAATAATGAGATAATTTTAACATGAGTTTCAGCACTTGTTTCATTTAATGACTCGATGGACATATTATAACCATGTTAATACCAGGGGACATTACTCTTGACATGACAACGCAATTATGAATTACGTGTCTAGGCGTCATTTTAACTTGTTACGCTGATGGTGAATATATTAAAATTAATTTGACAAGTGGGACAGCACAGTCACATTCTGAATGCACGGGTAGTGTATACAATATATTCCAAATTCTAACAACACGTGTAGCACTTAGAGAACAACGCCATCCAATACACACTTTTTAAAACACCATCTTACATAAATAATTAAACATATTCGTCCAATACTCTGCATCAATAGGTCAGCAGTATAAAATACAGAATATCATACAAGGAAACACAAATTGTACTGCTTTGTGAAAACCAACAGTTGTTAGCGTAAACAGAACGCTTGGGATTTACATAAAACAGAGGAAACGATATAGACAATGATGGTAAATGGAGCTTAATCCATTTTTTATCGGATATACATCTATTAAATTTAATATACAAGAGTCAAACCTTTGTCAAGAGACCACTTAGGCGTCATTAACAATAGCAGTATTTGCCGCACACTACATGTGGTTTCTTAAGACAGGTACAGTTTAACCCTTAACCGGCTACATATATATAATAGACTGTTCTTCCTTTAACTTTGACAAAGGGGTGTTTTGGGCGAAATGACTGATCAGAGCCAGACATTGTAAACCCTGATCAGCTTGTTCAAATCAAGGTTGTATTTTATGTAAGTACACATGTCTCTTTGTCCCAAAGGTTAACATATGGCAATAAGCAGTTGCATAAGATTTGCTCTACTTCTTTCAGTTAAAACACGTTTTGCACTATGACTGCGATACCATGTGTATACATTCAAAAAATACCAAGTCTTGCCTTTTCAAATGATCAATAACCCATCAATTACATGCGAATAAAGAGACAGAAGGGAAATAACTTGCAAAATACAATTTTTTCTCTGTCTCTATCGGTTGTCTACCATCGGCAACTGATAGCAGAACCATAGGCATTACATTCCAAATTTTACTGTATCGGCAAACGTGTTATACCGCAACAGTTTTACAGTTATATAAATGTATAGAATGACCGCCGTAGGGGCGATAAAACGACCTTATTTTGGTTTAATGTCGTTTAAAAATTAAAAAAGCAACACAAAATCATTAACATATATCCTGAGTAATACATGTGTAGAAAACATACATTTAGCCTTTAATGAACTACTGCTAAATGACTTTAAACTTTGATATCCTTTCTATTTGAAACGGTGTACATTTTATAATGTACGGAGTATGAACGTTTTCTCCTAGAGATTTGCAATAACTTGACCGTCTTTGTAACAACACCCAGCTATGCAAAATAGTTCACGGATACATGCATCTATGAAGTACAGACACGCCATATGTTCCGAGTCAAGAAATATAAAAAGATCGGACAGGGAAAGTAGCATTCAAGGAGGACAGTCAACCATAAAACACAGAAACAAACATGGAAACAGGCAAACAAGAAGGCTCAAGTTCATCATCGATTCTAAAAGATATGTGTTAGTTTGTGGGAAAGTTTAATGTCTGTAGATGTTCTAAAGGGTGGATGTAGAAATACACAATAGGCTTTACCTTCAAAAGATTGGAAGATCTAACGTTGTTGACAATAACGCATTAACACTGACCAAACACGGCATTTGTATAATATATGAAAAACCTACTTCGCAAAGTATGAACTATGGATGTTTCATAATTATACCTACGAAATGTGAAAATATCTACTTAATGCATAAGCTAAATTATGTAATAATATGCATACTTTTATTAATGTGATAACTGTGAGTCTTCACTTCACAATGATAACAGTCATGATACTGTGAGAAATATGTAAATACTTAAACAGGAACATTTGCATTTTTTAAAAAGTACAAATCTAAACAAAGAATATAATAGAACAAATATAACAAAAGGATATTTATATTCAGAAATGGTATCAATACAATGTATTTGACACTCATGTAGTGCATCCATGCTACACACGTTTGCATTGTAGTTTAAATTCACACACGTTCCATTATCTAAATATGTAATATTATGTTTTCGAATGCACATCATATATTGCTGATTCAGATGTGTAATATAGGCACCGTTTTGAATGTGCACACTTGTACAACTATAGACCTTAATGCAATTGAATTGTATTGTGTATATTTAAAACACATTAAAGCATTGTAATCTACAGTTAATTCGTGTTCTTAATGTCATTATCCATTTCTATGAAACCTTAACATGTGCTTAAAACAAAAGCGATGGAAGAAAAGTCGTAAAAAGTACAATTACCACAGTTAAGAATAATGGTAAAATACATAATAAAAAATCATAAAATATTGCCATTGTATATTAAACAGCCTTATTTATACAGCGGAAATCCGTCTTTAACAAAACTTGCTCACCTTAAATTAAATTCTTTTCAATTAAACATCGTTCGAAAATTCAGGTTAATGTACTTCGAGGTAGACATTTCAGATTTCTAAAATTGCGCTTGCAAACACGTTTATAACTATGACATTCAAATAATGCTAAATATGTTGTGCTACCTTTTTACCAGTAAAAATATATAACGTATTGCTATGCAAAGTAGTACTATGACTTTATACTTACTATTAAAACCATCTGAGTACAAGTTTATTAAAATAAATATCTTAATAAAACAAGCTAGCTACACATTGTGTTACTATATCATTCACACTAGCGTTTGTCTAGTGTTATGTGGCGGCCGTAAAAAGTTGCCCCGACTACAATCAAGAATGTCATTACTTAGTTTTCTGTGTGGCATGAACATAGAATATCGCTTTAAGCCGGTTCTGGGAGGCGTGAGAGGTGTTGCATTCAACATTACCTCTCATGAACAGACTAAATAATAAATATTGATAAAGGTGATCATTTGGGAGCAACAAACAGAATTAAGAGAATAAAGCAGCAGACTTGGTTATATTTAGTCTGTTCATGAGAAGTAATGAAAGAAGCAATACCTCTCACGCCCCTTAGCATCGGCTTAAGTGGTTTTCTTTTTCAAAGCCACCTATATTGGGCTTGTTGGTCCCAAAGGTCCAGTAAAAATAACACTACTGATTCGTAGCACGGGGAGACCTTCACAGCCGCCACACTGCACTATATGAACGCTAGTGTGAATGCTAATAAATACTGATAAAGGTGATCCATGGGAGACTCGGTTATATTTAGTCTGTCCATGAGAAGTAATGTAAAAAAGCAACACCGCTCATGCCCCCTAGTACCGGCTTAAGCGGTATTCTACTTCAAAGCCACCTATACTCTTGTTTGTGTTTGTTGCCTCCAACGGTTCCCCTTTTCAGTATTTATCATCATTCCCACTAGCGTTTGATTAGTGCTGTGTGGCTGCCGTAAAAAGTTGCACTGACTACAAATCAGTAGTGTTATTACTTACTGGTCCTTTGAGATCATCACGTCCGTTAAAGTAGAATATCGCTTAAGTCGGTGCTAGGAGGCGAGAGAGGTGTTGCACTCTACACTACCTCTCATGAACAGACTCAATCGTCTACTCAATCTCTTGTTTGTGTATGTTGCTTCCCAGGGATCTCCTTTTTCAGCATTTTGTTAGCTTAATAGTGCAAGGGCAAGTCTATCAAGATAAGCGTTTTGGGTAAACGGCCATCCGATTCATTTCTTTATCGAATAAAACCATGTGCCGTTTCCTTATACCCGATGAAGATACCTAATTGTATAGTGTGTGACGTCAATTTTTGCTCGAATGACAAGAAATCAACGGAAATAACTAGTTTTCAATCATTTAAGCATATTATATAGCTGTACTTGGCAAATAAGTATTAATGGAAAGGAAACGTATGGTTTATTATCTTATTGCTCTGTATTCTGCCAAGTCATTGTGTACTTGCTTTATGGCTTTCTGTGCTTTGGTTTTGACATTCATATATTATACTTGATCATATTTGTGCTACACTTATATTGCCTTTTATTGCTGCCTACTTTCTAAGAGGATATAGCATTGCGGCCATTTTGTTTTTTACACTGTATCGTTATATTGTGATGACAATATAGAAATAGAGGTTTGGTGCACCCTCAAATTTGGTTTAAATCCACAGCCACCTAATTTCTTTTTTATTTATTATTTTGCCACTGACCACTGACTGTTCCAAGGCGGTAGCGCTGTTGTCAACCCTGTTATGTTTGTGATGTCATATACCTTGCCCATTGTTCATCTTTGCAAGTGTTGTTTGTTTCTACGCCTGTCTTTGGTTGATTGTGGTCCTTGAATGATGCATTTCTTGTCGTTTGTATCTACTTGTACTGTACTTCGAGGTAAACATATCAGAGTTCTCAAATTGCTCTTGCAAATACATTTGTTTATAACTAAGACATTCAAGTAATGTTTAGTATGTTTTGCTACTTTTCTACCAGTAAAAACAGTATTGCTATTCACAGTAGTACTATAACGTTTTACTTACTACTAATAACATATGAGAACAAATTTATTAAAATAAATTTCTTAATACAACAAGCTAGCTACACAATATGTTACTTTATCTTTCACACTAGCGTTTGTTTAGTGCTGCGTGACTGCCGTAGAAAAGGCTACCCCGACTACAAATCAGTAGTGTTATTACTTACTGGTCCTTTGAGATCATCAACGCAATATTTGTGGCTTTATAGTAGAATATCGCTTAAGTCGGTGCTAGAAGGCGTGAGAGGTATTGCATTATAATTACCTCTCATGAACAGACTCAATAAAACGAGCCTGCTACTTTTATCTCTTGTTTGTGCTTCCAAGGGATCCACTTTTCAGTATTTATTATCATTCACACTAGCGTTTGATTAGTGATTTGTGGTTGCCCCGACTGCAAATCAGTAGTGTTATTACTTACCGGTCCTTTGAGATTATCAAGCCCAATCTGTGTGACTTTAAAGTAAAATATCGCTTAAAATGGTGCTAGGAGGCTTGAGAGGTGTTGCACTCTACAACCTTACCACATCATCTTATTAAAGACAAGCTAATTGCTCTTATTCAAAAAACATTAGCTAGAGAAAATACTACATATTTGGCATGTAATAATATTAAAGCGTTTTTTACTAACGGCAGTTTAGACAATTATACAATGTGGACTTGCTATGAAGTTTTTGAAGCACTCATCTTCCTATTAGATAATATTTTCGTCAGGTATGGTACCACCGTTTATAGACAAATTGTTGGTATCCCTATGGGTACGAACTGTGCACCACTTGTCGCAGATTTGTTTTTATTTTGCTATGAAAGGGATTTCATGTTGAGATACCCAGGCAGATGTTATTGAAGCTTTTAATGACACCTCTCGGTATCTGGATGACATACTGAACATTGACAACCCTTTCTTTCCAACTATGGTTGATAATATTTATCCTAAAGAACTTCATCTTAATAAAGCAAATATATCTGATAATAACGCTTCTTTTCTTGATTTAGATCTCTCGATTGAAAATGGTGAAATAATTAGCAAAATCTATGACAAGAGAGATGATTTAACTTTGGCATTGTTAATTACCCCCACTTGGATGGGGATGTTCCCCGAGCAACTTCTTATGGGGTGTATGTGTCTCAACTTATTCGTTTATCAAGAGCTTGTACTCGAGTTGAGGACTTTACTATTCGTAGTCTTTGTATAACTAAAAAGCTACTCAATCATGGTTACCGTTACCATAAACTTCGTAAAACCTTCGCAAAATTTTATTATCGTAACACTGATCTTCTTTCCAAATATAAAAGTAATTTAAGGACTCTTCTGCGACAAGGACTATCACAGCCTGACTTCTATGGTGGATGTGATTTATAAACTTCGTAAGATTCTAGGTCATGATCACTTTCATACTATCTTTGTTAAAATTGTTAAAATTTTGTCAAAAGAGGTTATTACCCTATCATTTTGCAACGTACAGCATGCTTGGTGGTGGACTTTTTTTTACAGTTCGCCACTATGCTTTCCTCTTTAATTGTACGATGACCGGACAGGCTGTAGACCCTATGATGACGCCTACCTAAAACCCATTGGGACGGTGGCGTTTGATGTTTGTCTATGATCTTTCTTGTCGTGCCCTTAATGGTTTATTCTCTTGTTGCTCTGGCTTCTGCCAAGTCATTGAGTACCTTCATTGTGGCTTTCTATGCTATTGTTTTTTGTATTCTATTTACACGAGCATATTTGTGCTTTACTTATACTAGAACCGGTTTAAACCCCCAGTGGCCTTTGTTGCCACTGACCGTTCGAAGGCGGTAGCCCTATTGTCAACCATTTTGTGTTTGTGATGTCTATTGCATTTTTTTTCAATTTTGCCTACTCGTTTGTCTGTTTGCGTGTTTGTTTTTGTGTTTTGTGGTTGACTGTCGTCCTTGAATGCTGCTTTCCCTGTCCGATATTTTTGTTTTTCTTTATCTCTCATGAACAGACTCAATAAAACCGAGTCTGCTGCTTTTATCTTTTGTTTATGATTGTTGCTTCCAAGGGATCTTCATTTTTAACTTAATACTGCAAGGACAAGTCTATCAAGATATAACGTCTTGGGAAAACGTCCATCCGATTAATTTCTTTATCGAATAAAACCTTGCGCCGTTACCTTATCTCCGAAGAAGATACCTAATTGTATAGTGTTTGACGTCCATTTTTGCTCGAATGGCCAGTTATTTACGGGAAATAAACGAAGATAATGGCAAAATTATGACCATTTATCGTTTAGAGATGTATAGATTAACTATCTTTCTCAATTACGATTACGATTACGTTACTCCGATTCTCAGACTTGTCTCAGCAAATGTATTTAAGTATATTAGGGAGGACAAAACAAATGCATTGCTTTCGATTTGTCTTAATTTCATGCTCGCTAACTGTTTCAAATCTAGTTTTCAATCATTTAAGCATGTTATAAAGCTGTACTTGGCAAATAAGTATTAATGGAAATGAAACGTATGGTTTATTCTCTTGTTGCTCTGGCTTCTGCCAAGTCATTGCGTATTTGCTTTATGGCTTTCTATGCTGTGGTTTTCACAATTTTATATTATACATGATCATCTTTGTGTTACACTTATATTGCCTTTTATTGCTGCCTACTTTCTAAGAGGATATTGCATGGCGGCCATTTTGTTATTTACACTGTATCGTTATATTGTAAGAGAGGTTTGGTGGACCATAAAAGTTGGTTTAAATCCACATCGGCCTAATTATTATTATTATTAATTTTCGTTTTTGCCACTTACTGTTCCAAGTCGGTAGCCCTGTTGTCAACACCTTTATGTTTTCGATGTCATATACTTGCCTATTGTTCATCTTTGCAAGTGTTATTTGTTTCTATGCCTGTCCTTGCTTGAGTGCCGTCTTTGAATGATGCATTTCCTGTTCGATTGTACAGTATTTCGAGGTAAACATTTCAGATTTCTCAAATTGCTCTTGCAAACATACATTTTGTTTAAAACTATGACATTCAAATTATGTTTAGTGTGTTGTGCTACGGTAACATTTTACCACTAAAAGTCATATACTACTGTAATCTCTGGATGAGGAATTGACTGTTAGAGATATTTCTTTGATGGGATGTACTTCTATTCACATTGTCTTGTCAATATGAGCAATGAATACAGGATAATAGCAAAGTTGTGTAGACATAAAACCGATTTATCATAAATAGTAGGCCTTATTTCCTACTGACCGTTCCAAATCAATAACTATGTCTTCAACGCCCGTTGTGTCGTGTATTGTCCTTTTCGTTGTATATTTAATTTGTCCTTTGTGGTTCAGTGCGGACCGATTCAGCTGTTGTGTTTAGGTGCTGTGATTTCTATAGGACCGTTTTTCTAATTACTATTCTAGACACAGTATCACTACACCGTTATATTTGATAATAATATCAGTCTGAGTACAAGTTTGTTAAAATAAATTTCGTAATAAAAACAGAATTATATAATGCTACCTACACATTGTGTTACTTGCAGTATATTAACAATGTTTGTGTTTAAGTCATATACCGTGCCCATTATTCATATTTTTCAAAATAAATGCTATGAGTGTTTTTGGTTGACTCTGGTCCTTGACTGCTGCATTACCTGTTCGACTTTTATATTCAACTTTAGACGAATCATCATATTTACCTTGGTGTTAATATTTCAATGTGAACCTGCTAGAATCTGAAACATAATCGCTTCTTTATTGTAGAAAATACGAGTCTCTTTTCCAAGTGCAACCAATTTATAACAATATACCGGAAAACTGCTTGGAAAATAGCGTCTGGCATGTATTATTTATTACTAGTTATCATAAATGGAGTCGGAACAGTATTATTTGGTATTAGCTATCATAACTGGGATCGAAACTGTATTAGTGCCTTTAATGGTTCATTCTCTTGTTGCTCTGGCTTCTGCCAAGTCATTGAGTACCTTCATTGTCGCTGTCTAGGCTATTGTTTTTTGTATTAATATTTACACGAGCATATTTGTGTTTTAATTATATTGCCTATTGATGCTGCCTTGTTGGTTAGAGATTAGATCATGGCGGAGATTTCTTTATTTACACTGTCCTGTTTTAATGGGATGACAGTAGGGTAAGTGTGAGGTTTGGTGCACCCTAGAACCGGTTTAAACTCCCAGTGGCCTTTTGTTGACACTGACCGTTCCAAGGCGGTAGCCTTATTGTCAACCCTATTTGAGTGTGTGATGTCGTTTGCATTTTTTATTACTTTTGCCTTCTCGTTTGTCTGTTTGCGTGTTTGTTTTTGTGTTTTGTGGTTGACTGTCGTCCTTGAATGCTGCTTTCCCTGTCCGATATTTTTGTCTTTCTTGGTATTAGCTGGGGTTGGATCAGTATTAATTAAAATAAGGTACTGTAACTTAAGTCTGACCGCCAATCCTTTTATTAAAATCAGACCTATGTAATCCAAACGTAAATAGAAAGTGATCGTATCAAAACGTATTAATTAGTATCTCATTCTCTAATGATATTGGTATAGTTTGGAATTAGTCATAGCATTTATTTTGGCAGAGTTATCGCACTTGGCTTTGAACAGCAATTATAATGTAGTAGTACTGACAACTGGGGTCGTACCCTCGATTGAACTTTAACTTTAGAAAATGAAGAGTATCAAAGCGTGTTAGATCGGATCTTATTTTAATGTTATGGTAAAGTGTGAAGTAGTTATTGCAACTGGGCTAGGTATTGTATTATGTTGGTATATTATAGTGTGCATAGTGTACATACTCAATTGATAAAGTATGTCACCAATGGGTACACATTTATTTAGGATAAATATATGCATTTAATTCTAGATAATATGATTGTCAACTTTCGGAATGGTGTTGATAGTGTTTTTTTTAATGTATTCTTCAAAATCAAATATCTAGCAGAGCCACACGTTTCATCAATATACATGCACTGTACGAAAAGGATATACGTCACAAGACAATTTGTCCGGAAAATTCATTTTGCCATTAATTATTATTATCATTAAACACAACTGCATTTTCGGACCCAATTAATTCCATCAAGAAATAATGTATTGTTGTTTCTACACTGTTTCGTCTTTGTGAATTTCGTTTAAACATTTTCTGACCGACACTTTTCGTGTGGTTTCGAAAGGCTAGAGAAAACTGGTATGCTAAATTCTTACCCAACACACTTGTCAGATAACAAGAAATACCTATATTTTTAAAACAACATAATATAATTACCTTTGATTTGTGTTTACAAGACTTAGTGATCTTAATATGTTTAGACTTTGAGAATGTATGCTTAACAAGACAAACAAACACGTATTTAGAGGTGGCAAATGTGTATCAAACAGCTGTTATACATAACTAAATACAAGTTCGGTTACCTCTGGAATGGAGCTGTGCATGTTTTATAAACGGAGTATAATTCTTAGTTTCTATGTTTTATTAACGACAAATGTGAAGCTTATTCTAAGTTCATTTTGTGCTGGTTAACCTTATGTTGAATAACATATTTAATACTGTCGCATTAACACATTAAATCAAACCAAATCTGTTACTTTTCGATCTTGTTTATGTTTGTTGCTTCAAGGAGATCCCCATTTCAGTATTTATTGACATTCACATTTAGTCTAGCGTTTGGTTTGTGTTGCGTGGGGGTGCAAAATATCTCCCCGACTACACATCAGCAACGTTATTACTTACTGCTACTTTGGGATCAACAAATCTAATATTTAAAAGGAGGTTTTAATGTCCAACATGGCATAACCATATGAGTACAGACTTGTAAATGTCAGTGTCTAAAAGTTCGCTGGGGTTTATAAACGCTTCAAGAGTGCACCAAACCCTATTGTTATCACAATACGACGGGACAGTTTAAAGTAGAATACCGCTTACGCCAGGGCTATGGGATATGAGAGGTGTTGAGCCTTTTATGATCCCTATGAACAGATTAAACAATCAAATCTGCTACTGTTCACTCTTGTTTGTGTGTGTTGCTTCCAATGGGTCACATTTTCAGTGTGTATCTACTATTTTGCTTGACCTTATGATAACCTTCACTTTAAATGTTCAGGTCATTCTTTCAGTATTTTGTTTTAATTGTGAGATTTGTATTGCCTACGGTCCATGGTATCAATGGTTTTCAAGTCCCGCACACCAGATATCGATCTGCGACAACACGCTTAATAAAACTAGTGTACAAAGAAAGCAATGGCGCAGTCAGAGTTTTCGTTTTTGTTTCTGTTCTCAAACAATGTAATTTAGAGTGTAATATCACTTTTCAACATGTTCACGTTGTTAACTTGATCATGTTGATTGGAGATGAGAGGATGCTCAATGTCTTACTCAGTGTAAAAGTATAACAAAACCTAAAGTTTTTAAAAACTAATAGAAGGAAAAAGGACGAAAAAGAAACTGATGGACACAAGTCATTTAGAATATCAATAACGTGACACTACACACATATTAAAAACGGCAGCATTTAAAACGCCCTTTCATCAACAGAATCCCACTCCAATACCAAATGTCTCGACTAATCGCCGATCTTGAAGCTTCGTAATCCAATATACGTCTCTAGACAATATTTACGATAATTAAATAGGAGAGCCTCCAGGAGAATTATCCAATTATTGATAACCGCGCGATAATTGATGCTCGTAAAGAACAACATTCTAAGTCGAGTAATACATAAATCCTTTCCTCGCTTTCTGGTAATCAATCATAAACATGTGAGACTGACTTCTTTGCCTTTTCAACATGTATTATATTTCCTAATGAATACTGATAAATGTCTGTTTCAATTTTCACACACAGACTAGAAACAAAGCTTAAACGTTTAAGGAACAAAAAAAAGTTGTTATTGTAGTTCGGTCAACTACAATATCAAGGGCTATGCTGGGTGCTAACTGTTAGCTTTAAAAGAACATGTCGCAAACTTAATATTTTAAAAATCGCAATGTCCCTTTCATTCAGGCTCTTCGAATATTACACATTTGTAAACCATTTAGTGTTGCTACTTATTACTGACTGTTGATGATATCGGGCCAATAATATGGAAAAATAACGAAGAAGAAATAGAAAAGCTAAAACATTATTTGACCTTTTATTAATTTCACAGCAAACATATTCAAAGTAAAACAGATACTAAATTGGGATCCCAAATTTAATGCCTTATACAAACTTCAAGCTTGTCTCCTTCCATTTAATATAAAAGAGTATGATAGCGGACCTTGTGAAACAGCCGAACAAGATAAATACGAAATATTGCAGTCTCGGTTTGACTGAGACTGTTCATGAACGGTAGTGAAATATGCTTGCTACCGTTCACGCCCACTAACCCAGGTTGAGCAGAAAGTTACATGCTACGAAGTATCATCCCGAAAATTATGTGCGTAATAAATAATCTGTTGGAACAAAGGAAGACACGTGGAATGAATGCGCCGTACATGCTGAGTGTGTTTGAGGGGTGTGGGTGCAGTTGGTGATACAAGTATCTCGTTCTGTCTGAACTTTGAACTGAGTTTTCAGCTCAACTTTTTTCGCGATAAAAGCGACAACAACTGCTAAAAGGCAATGAGTCTATAAAATCAATAATAATATTCCAGAGACATTTTAAAAACATATTTTATAAATCAGTGACAGGCAATGGGTCTATAAAATCAATAATAATGTTCCAGAGACATTTTAAAAACATATTTTTAAATCAGTGAATTTGTGAACATGTTGAGATACTGACATGTGTGTAACATTACACATCATTACACACATGCCAATATTGTCGAGGTATATGTATTTTGATATGATACACACTAAAGTCTTATATTTGGATTTCCACGGACAGCAATTTATCTCACTGGCCCATAAGATAATGTGTATGTGATACATTTTGTTAATGTTAAGATATTACACAACTAGATATACAGGACGAGTAGGAAATGTAGCATTCAAGGACTAGAGTCAACCAAAACACGCACAGAAACAAATAGTAATTACAGAGATAAATAAAAGGCAAGACATAACATCACAATGCATCGTTGTGTTTCACTTATATTGCCTATTTATGGAGAGAACTGTAACTAATGTTGTAATAACTTGTAGTTCAATCCATTTGCATATGTTTCTATGAATAGTGTGATGTTGAATTGATGTATTGTAACACATCTGCAATAAAATATTATTAAACTAAGCCTATTATTGCTGCTTGAGTTCATGGCGGGAATTTCTTTATTTACACTGTCCCATTTTATTGGGATGACAGTAGGGTAAGTGTGGTGTGATATTTGGTGCACCCAAGAACCTGGTTTAAACCCCCAGCGGCCTTGTGTTGCCACTGACCGTTCTAAGGTGGTAGCCCTATTGTCAACCCTTTTGTGTTTGTGATGTCTTATTTGGCCAATTATTCATCTTTTAGGTTGCTTTTTGTCTCTTTTCGGTATGGTACCCGCATTGGTATGGTACCCGCATTCTTAGATTACGATGATTCTGACTTATTGTTGAATTACACGAAACAAACAGAAATAGACGAGCTGTTTCCGCACCAGTAGACATGAAGTATCATCGGCTCGGTGTATTTTAATGTTGACAACCCCAAGGGCATTTGCATAATTGCTTCCTTACATGCTTAATTCGCTTTAGATGAGCGGCATTTTGTATAAATTTCACATTTTTTTCAGATTTATTATTTAGCGTGACTCGTTAGACATTAAGAGCTGTGATTTGGAACAAATGAGAGGCATATATACGGACTAGAATATGGCAAATTATTACAGAACAAAATCACTAAACTTATAAACAAGCTGATAAGAAAAGCAGCTAGAATGATTAGTATTTTACTAAATTATATGGAAACATTTACTAGTACAGTGTCAATGTGTATTTACAGACTAATTGGGACTAGGAAGGTTTGAGCATTCCGCAAAATAATTACAAAAAAAGCATTAACCTTTTTAAATCTGAAACTAGAAATAATTCTTAAGTTAATTTGTTAATCGTTTTCATTGCATTTTGTAAACAAATGAGACTGATAGATGGCTTAAGAGTACTTAACAAATGAATATATAACAAAACTTTCTACAAATGTTAGCATACGCTTTGTTAATGCTAATGCTAATGATGAAATCTGCACTTTTAGCATCCAAACCTATCGCATTGCACCAGCACAACGATTTGCAGTAGGGCGACACAAAGCTACTACTTTAAACGTGTACTTGAACTATACTTTTGGCAAGTAAAATTATTAAAGAAAATTACGAAAATAAATATAAGGAAACGAAAACGAAACGCAACTTGGAATTACCGCGATATATTGTATGTACAATATGCTGCTGTCAATCGAAAGGTATATGGCTGCGTAAGACCTTTCCTTGCGAAAAAAAGTCTAAAACAACATATAACACAGCAAATAGTATTCCTTCACAGTTTCATGACTGACAGAGTACGCGTTTGGCTCAAGCATGTTAGAAAACTTGAGGATTTACACTCTTGCAAACACTTTACGTTAAACTGAACTGGCTGAATATTTCAAAGAGGAACTGCATTTATGAATTTCTTGTTACAAAGTGTACTGTGGTTAAAACGTCTACAACATCGCAACGTTTGCTTACAAAACATCTTGGGATTTCTTTGGAATATTATGTCTGTCTGTATGGTGTTTTACGCCATTTTCAACACATGTAAGGTTATGTATGACGGTCGATTTCTTGTGGTGGAGGCAGATCACCCATTTTTCCTGGGTAGAACCAGTACTGTTCACCTCCCGCCATCCGTAAGAATCGACACTTCCTCACTTACAAGTCGAGCTCCCAGTGGGATTCGAACCGGAATATTATATGGAATTAAGTGTGCAGTATATACAATATTTAGCTGAAATTCCCGAGTTGCGTTTCATTTTCTCTATAGTATATAATGTTCACTAGACAAAGAAATTGTTAAGGACTTACGTTTATATTAAAATATGTATAGGCAAATTTGTTGTATTCCATTGGGTCGCAGGTTTGTTTTTTGCATAGCTATGAAAGCGATTTCATGTAGTAAGATTATTTACCAGGTACTATGCATATGTTGTTATATATGTGACATGAATTAATTTTTGACACTGTCACGTCATAGTATCTATTTTGAGTATTTATTGAAGTATCTATCATATGCTCATGAGTCTTATCAGACTTAATGCATGAACTATTATGAAAATTGTAAGGTCTGCGGCGGGATGCCCTCGACTCGTCCTAGACCTATTGACGAGGATAATAAAACAAATTCTATTCAAAATTTATATTTCACCAACGCCTTTAACAACACATCTTTGTATCTGGATGATATAGTAAACAACATTAGCATTCCTTTCCACTATGGTTAATAATGTTTATCTTAAAAAAACATTCAACTTATCAAATCTAATATGTCTTACAACTCGAGATTGACAATCGTTATGGAGACTCTATGACAGGAAAGATACTTTCCATGTTTTCATTGTTAATTATTGCCACTAAGACGGTTTTTTCTTCCATGAACTTACCTTTATCAGTATTTACTTACAATAAGGTATACTTTTTCAGCACTTATTCATTTTTTCTAGAGTAGATTGTCGAGCTAAGGACTTACTTTTTCGTAATACTTGTATGTCAAAGAGATAGCTCATCAGTGCTACAGTTACCATGAACTTTGAAAAACATTTGCGACGTTTTATTATCGTAAAAAATAAATTTAAGGACGCTATCGCGAAAAGACTAATCACAACCTGACTTCAACTGTGACATGATTTAGAACGTAGATATAAATGTCGAACAGGAAATGTAGTATTGAAGGATCAAGGTCTGGCGACAAAATACCACAGTAACTATGTGTCCGTTATACGATTGCTTTGGGCGATTTCAATTAAGGCTAATCAAACAAATATGGCGTAAGCTATGATCGGAGAACGTAAACCATCCTGTGGAGGGCACATTAATGTCCTGTGTAAAGATCATAAAGTTTCCAGCATCGATGAATACTCGAATACTAGGCTTGTATTGATTCTGAAATGATCAGAACATCTTCATCATTATTTATGAGGACGTTTTAAGCCGTAATTGCGTTATTCACTACATATGATTTGTAGTTGTACTTTGTAAGGGAATTAATTTTCTTTCAGTGGAAGAAACCCAGCCGGATGTCATAAACAATATGTTTGTCTTACTCAAGGCTGAACGAATATTACTGTATAAGAGAGTAATATATGTTGCAAACAAACAAGGGGCTCGTTAAGGAAAAATAATAAAGGTATTCCCCAATGCATTTATTATTAATTAAGAGGTGCATATAAAAAGGAACAATGAAAGGGTATTTTGTTTATAAGACATAAATCGCTAGGGTAGCATGTATTGACAGATAAAAAGCCTTTAAAAGTCAAATAGAACAATTTGAAATAATCTTATAAATAAACAAAATCAATACGATTTATGGGAAATAGGCATACATATTTACATGTATGTAACATAATTATCATTTTGTATTTAGTCTAGCATGATTAGTAATAGTTCTACACGACTCATATACCAAGCCTTCGGCATAACAAGTATATTATCCTCTATATTAATAAAAACTGTGAATCACTATCCAGTTTTCAGTAGCATAATCCCTCTACTACTAGCGAAGTCTTAAATAACACAGCATGAATAACGGAGCAAATGCAATACATGCCTAGGTTCATCTTTAAATGAACGTTACCAGACTAGGTGTCCATCACGCCATACAATACTAATTCGGGGAAAAGTGTGGACATTAACGGCACACACATCAATAATTTGAGAAAATGTTGCATATCAATAGAACCAAAGAATAAACAAAACAAAAATTAAATTACAGATATGTAGGAAATGAGGGATTAAATAATGACTGGCATGAATATTGGATAACAATGAAACATAAATACCAATAAGTTTTAAACGGTATGCCGGAGAATTGCTTCTCATTCGATTGTAATTGTTGTGGATTTATTATCATATAAAGAAAGTATTAAAAAATAGAGATATATTCAGTCGTGAAACGTACGGGTGTTTGGATATAAACTACTAGTATTGCCAGTCCTACACGAATTGCGTGTGTGTTCGAAATTCTGTGCAATATCTGTAAAAGGAATAAACCCCGAAAAAGGTCGTAAATAAGACTATAAACAAATACCTCTATATGACCCTTTTATATTCCTCTAAAGCATCTAGCAAAGAAGAAGCATATAAAAATGCCCTTAAACGATATGATTAGACAGATGTGACATATTCAAAATATGCCAAATTAATAGGATCTATCCTTGGGTAAATCAAGCTGTAACGGGATATGTAACATTCAAATGTATCTGTTGTTGTTGCTGCGGCTGCTGTTACTGTCGTTACTGATGTAAGTGTTTGTTGTTTGATGGCATTTTTGATGTCTTTACTACAATTTATAATATTGTGCCGTTGGATCATTCAAAAAGTATGATTTTATTGGCAGGTATTCTCTTATTCAGATTAAACCAGGTATGAGTGTTTTTAAAGTCGATTCTCTTTTTCCCTACCAATATTAATGACAAGCCCAATACAAGTACTCTCCAGTCGTACAAACAATGGTTAAGGAGAGTAACTCTATAAGATTTTTCTTTGGTTCCAATCCTATTACCTATGTACTGTATCAATATATATATGTTGTAAAAATGTTGAAATAAAATATGTTTAAACCAACCAATGGTTTATATTGAACAGACAATGATATAGAATTATCGTGACAGACACTTGTGACTTTATCACAGAACCTTACAGGCGTAAGTAATTGTATGTTAATTATATTTACATATATAAGCTGTATCCTTGTCTCAAACAAGTGCACTTAAATTAGTTAAGAGTCAGAAGATGTTTTAAATATGTTTCTCTAATGCAGTAGGTCATTAATAAAAAAGAATACGGTGATAATACAAAAAGTATGCATTGCTAGCGATATAATATAACTCATTCATGTGAGGGTGATAGTAAGAATGTTCGCCATGAATTTATGATTATCGCCTGAGGCTTCGCGCTTCAGGCGATAATCAATCTCCGAAGGGTAAACAATTTTACTACCACCCTCTCATGAATATGAATGTGATATATGTTTTTTTTATTATAGCGAAGTCCTACGCGCAATAAAGCTGCCCATGGGATAGATGTTTGACTAAGCAATATTTATTTACTATCACCCTGCGATATTATCCTTGCATCAGATAGTAAGAAATTACATATTGTTGGTTATCGATATTTAGCATGGGCGTTTATGTGAGGTATAATAAACCATAACTAGTCTAATATAATTCACAATTCTAGCACGACCTGCCTAGTCTTTCATATACACAAAGAAGAGAGACAAGTGTAAATTATTCAATGATAAAATACAGCTGTTCCATTAATTCCCCGCGTATATTTCATCCGTTGGAAGCATCACGTTACATGACGTCACTTGGTAAATATACGTCACGAACACAAACTCAACAGTAATTTTAATGAAATGTTAAGTACAACAAACGTGCAATGCTCCCAAACCTTGCACCCCCACACCTCACGATATAAACCCATCATATGCATCAGTACACATAACATTAATAAGCATATTGAACAAGCTGAGAACGTTTGACGTCATACAGCGCAAGCTATATGACGTAAGCAATGACTTAATTGTGTGTCACGTTACTACTAGTGTATTTAAACATATTGTACAGCGCAGAACTTTGCATACGGGTGCGCCCAATGGAGCAGCCGGTCAACATAGCAGCCCGATTACCTTGACCTCCGAGATAATATATACTGCCCCCACAATAGCGTAAACAATGGTGTTATCGTTATGTTAGAATCGAAATAATAAATACGTACCTGTATTTCATCGCAGAATAAAATACAGGTAGTCGTGATTTAATTACTACGCACCCGAACTCCTTACTGTATTTTATTCACCGATAAAACACAGGTACGTATTTATTATTTCTTAAGTGTTCATTTCTAATAAATTACACTGCACAGACTTTGCGACAGTTTTGTCTGTGTTTGTTTAAAATGTAGTATTATCAGCACTCACTACTACATTAGTATACACTATTTGATAATTTTGTGAATCACAGATTTCAGAAGAATAGTATAGCCAACAAAAACACGCACACAATTGACAAACTTTCAAATACTGCTGCAGGATATGTCCTTAATTACTATTCCCGTCATTCTAACATCGTATTCGTGTGTTGACTTGTAAATCTGCTTCTGATGGATGTGCCTGTAGGTGTGTTGTGGAGGAGACAAATTGCTTTGAAAATAGACGAATGAATGTTACTCTGTCTAATACATGATTGATGTGCAACACCAGCTCGGATAAGCTACATAGAACAAGATCACAAATGGACGCATAATGTATATTTAATAATACCAGCATTTTGGGCTTATAATGAATTAATTAGTATGTCGGGCACACATACCCTAAAACAAACTAATAAGCATGCCCTAGTGTGTTAAATTATACGTCTAATGCTATTTTAAAAAAAATCGTATTGGCAGGCATCAACGTGTATTGATTGGTGCAAATTTCACGACTGGACATTCCCGGCGAAATCTGTTATGAAAGTTTTACGCTTTTAAACAGCATCGTTTGTGTATTATATATGCACAGGTTGAAAGACGAATTTATTTTGAGTCGATTAGTATTAAAAGTTTTACATGCCACGATGAAATATCACAGATTATCCAAATTTATCACGAATATATTCACATATTTTTGAATTATCGAAACTTACCGCCATCTTGTTTGAAATTCTTACCCAGAGTTCCATACACATAATTGATTCACCGTACACAACCGACCATGCACTGTCGATACAATATAACCGTGTATTGCTACACTCATGGCATATAAACGTAAAACACTTGTTTTAGTCTGTGACAAGACTCTGTCGCATTCTTAAAAAGCCCCTCACCCCACCCACTACATACGAAATAAAACATAACAAAACATAATAAACAAGCTTAGGGTATTTTGTTTTTCGGAACAGGCTACAAAACAAGCCAGATGTTTTTAACTTCATTTCTCTCTCTCTCATTAAACATTTTCCCTTTGAATACTAGTGTCATTTGTATTCTTTTGTGCAAACAAGTTCTCCATGTTCCAGGTGCGGATCCAGGATTTCGAAACTTTTCCAAAACAGGATTGACAACAACAACAACAAACAAAAACGCTCAATCAAACACACAACGTTTTTTTTTATACAGCACAAAGTCCCATCCGCTCGCCTTTTTGGTAGGGAAGAGTGGGGGCGCAACTAGTACAAAATAGAATAATTGCTTTTTTTTAACATACATTTTCTTATTTCTCAGATTTTTTAGTTGTTCGCCCCTTTGATCCAACCGTAAAACTCACCCCAGCCCCACACACGAAATAAAATGAACATAATAAACAAAAACAAGCTTAAGTTAGAGTTGTTTTATTCCCAGATCAGGCTACAAAACAAGCGAGATTGTTTTAATTTCCCTTTAGGAAAATGTGTGAAGGGGTAATTATTGAGGCTCCGGCTATATTTATCCCGAACTCAGAAAGCTGCTATGGGTGTTGGACTGTGTATCAACGTCATTTTACTGTTCATAAAACAACTGTATTTTAGTAAGAATACCGGGACGCAGTCAAATTGGTATACATGTATTTTATGGGTCTTCTACTATTGAATTACTTGAATTACCATTTTAGGGATGGAGCCTAAAACTTATGATCTGCGCATGCGCGTAGAGCTGGTTCTAAGTGTTTTTTCTACACGATTTAGGTGTAAAATTCAGGGATACAATCTATAAATCTGTTCTCAGCATTCGAATACAGCTGGTTCAAAATCGGTACCGTCACTGATATATTGATTGATGTTAAACTTTATTTAAAGGAATAGGGGCAATCTTGATTTACTTAAAAGCTCGCGGCGCCCCGTTATTTTTTCTACATAACTTGCAATTGTTCAATTATTAATAATATTTATAAGAATAATATAAAGAAAAATTATGTTTGAATATTACTTACTGTTTGTGTGTACAGCTATATATGTATCTCTTTTTGGTGCTGTCTGATTTTACAATAAGCTACACCTCTTCAGTCATTAAACAGATTTGATGAAACATTAACTGAAGCATCTTCTAAAAGGTTTGAATATGTCTGGTCCACTGATATGTAATCACATGAACTACTGATCAGATTTCAATAATAAAAAAACATCTAACATTAAACCCTTTCTTCAATGTAAATTTACATTGCTAAAAATTGCGACTACCTTCAACACAGACGCTAATCTTTCAATACAGTTGCTATTATATTATCATTAAGTTGTCTTTTTTATAACTATAATAATTTACCGATTCTTCATATTCTAACTATGATATTTTCCCAATTCCTCACATTCTAATCATGAAACAACATTATATTTAAATCAATTACACATACTATTTCAGATGTCTATCATATTTATATTATAACATTATACAACACAGATGCCAACATTAAAAACATTTTCATTTTGTCTCATGATGACTAGTTTATCTAGTGCTCAAAACTTTCATGATAAATATGTTTTGATTGTTGACAATTAAAAAATAAAACATTTCTAACATCTACACGCTGGTCGTTTATTTTTTATCATATTCATTCCCTATTACTGTTTTCTTATGTAACTGTTCTGACCAACGCGTGTGATACTTTGTATCACTGTTTTCTTGTATAATAATTATCCCGGCACCCTTCGCCTATTACCTTTTGTTAATCTAAGGCGTGAAAATTTTATACTTGGTACATTATATACAATGCAGTTGCGTGACAAGTGACACGTTTTTGTATTTATGCGCATGATATACGAAATACCGATATATTATTAATCTATTAGGCTAAAGCATGCCCTACGTGGAATGACCGAGTTAGACGACTGAATTTTATTTTTTAAATATGAATGTACTTGACAATGTTTGCTCTCTAGATATATCCGTATTTCAGTTTCATCAAAAACTAATGCAATGCTGCCTATGTTATTATCTCGAAGAACCGGAATGATTAAATAATTAGTTGACACTGTTGTTTTGTTATTTATTTGTTTAACATATAACTAGCATTGCCATTGCCCATGCCGTCAATTAGTGGAGAAAGGATTGTGGTTGATAGTTATGACTGAACAAGTACCCGCGGTAATATATTTGTAAATGCGAACAGGTAATAAATTCAATTATTAAAGCATTTTCATTACTGGGTCCGAGTATTAACTTTCATACCTCATCCAATCCTAACGGAGTTGGCTAGGGCTTAATTTCGGCTTTAAATCAAGGTGTTGAAAGCACTGATGGACTAGGGGCTTTGGAAATTGAACAGTTCTGTTGAGTGTACATGGTGTAAGTGCATTTATGAACATAAGTTCTGTGTTTTGTGTCGAATTTGGTTCTGTGTTGACAAAACTGGCGGAAAGCGTCTTCTTGAGTTCGAAGGGATCAGATTGTAATTACTAAATTCCGACGCTGGCACCGGATATAAATATGGGCCGTATGAGTTATCCTTTTAGGAAAAATACATTTAATTGTATTATTGTTTACATATTTTTTTTATTTTGGTATGTATTCCATCATTTATTAATTCGGAGCAACATTATTCATATCTGTACAAAGTCGGATTCGAAAACAATATTCTCCACTCGATTAATAGTGATCGCGGGTCATGAAATCAACGCGCGATCAGTTCGATCTATTGCGTCTGAAATGCCGCTTCTACAGCGTAGTAATGAAATTTGTAAATTCTGCAATTACAACATTTTGACGAAGACTCTCTTTAAGATTGTCTCCATTAGGTGACGGATGTTCCATTTTCCCGCTGATATCGCAAATGTTTACCTCTATTCTTTTTTGCTAAAAAATAACTACTTTTGCTCTGAAGCATTGGTCCTTTCGACATAAATATGCAAATGAGCTACTTTATCCCAGGTTTGCAAAGCTGGATGTACGGGGTCCAAACGGGGTTTATAATATTTCGAGATAAAATATATCATCTTGTTTCTTGTCTTAGTAGAAAAAGGTATAGGCCCAAACATCACATTCTTCAATTTTCTGTCCATTTCCCACAGCTTATTTACGATTTACATGTTTTTTTATCTTATCCAGAGAACTATTTCTTCTCTACACAAGGCCAGGGCCCCAATGAATATGCATACAGTGAGTGGGATGTGTTTATCTCTTTTATGCGAATGAACACCCAATCAAAATGACAGCTGACGCTCTGTCTGTTAGCGTAGTGATACATTACGTCAGTGACGATCTGTTGCGGCTTCTAGCGTGCGCGAATTTTGTCGCCTGCTAAGGACTAGGTCCAAAAATCGCATATTATAAAATTGAAACATTTATGAGATCATTTTAAACAGGTTATGGCATTGTTTCAGAAAAAATGTTTTTAAACATGTTTTGTTGTCGAAATATCCGTTTTAAAATCCTGCTAATATCTGATTTCCTCTCGCTTAATGGAATACCAGCAGATACCTGCACAGAACGCGAACTAGTGCTGTATCTATCTGTATACACCTGGGCGAGATATATGAAAACATGTTTTTGTAACGCTTAAAGTCGTTATAAATTTAAATTTTGGTTGGTATGTAAGTGTGACCTTCGTTTACGGTCATGGAACGACCTTACATGTAACGTATACTATTAAATAAAATGACACAAAAATTGATTAATGTCACTGTTGATCTACTTTTATTATCTGAATAAGCTTTTACTTGACCTAGCTAACGATTATGAATGCCCGGTTTCAAGTGTCTTCAAAATATGTTTTACCTATTTCATAATGCATTTTTTTATGCTATATATATGTTAAGGAATAAGGGCGCTGACCTGCAGTGAGTCACTCGCGCTTTCTTTACATCACTGACATAATTTTGAAAATAATTCCAAAATATCCGTTTGGAACCACTTTTAAGTGTTTAATGCAAAGCGTTCAAAGACTTTTTTTATTTGTAAATGAAAAGAAAAATGAAATGTCAACCAACGGATGATATCAACGGATGATACCAGAGTGAATCAACAGTCAAAAATAGATTTGGCGTCAGTGATGCAAATGGAAACGGAAAGAGAAGTTTCAAACATAGAGAATGCCTAGTTAGGATATCATATTAATTTTATGCTCAATAAACAGACGAAACAATTATCATATCGTGTTCCGTGCAATGCTCTTCTCTATCATAACAAAGCGAAATTTCCCGAGTATTGCGTTCGTTACCACTGACAGGTTTAATCACGAGTCATATCAACAGCATGATTATTGATTCAAAATAAATGCCTTCTCGTAAAAATATGCAAAAGCACATTTTAGAATAGTGTAAATGGTTGTTTTGTATGAACACAAACTAGAAATTGTTCTATCAATTGGTTTATATTACCTAAAACATTGACATTTGAGACATACATTCATATATACGTGCATACGTGCGTGGTGTGCGTGCGTGAGTGCAAACATACATAAACACATACTTCGTATGGTGATGCAAACATACATAAACACATACTTCGTATGGTGGGGTCTAACTATTCAAATGATATATACATACAAAGACATGTACATCAGTGTAAAACTTTAGTCCATTATATGATACAGTAAGCCTAGAATATTGTATTAACGGGAGGTAATTTGTTCCTCTGTGTGAGTTATATAAAAATGTAATACTGATTTAATGAAGCTTAAGTACACATTAATGAAAGTTATGAATGTCTGCAAAGGTGATATAGGAAATGCCGATTTCATATTATTTTTTTATTTCATGAACTTTGAAAGTATGCCAGCTAAATTAGTGTGGAATGAACTGGGATTGTCTAACTAAAAAGTAATTATTAGAACACACCATGACAGAAAATCATACGAGCAGTTATTGTTCAACGCTTCCTGAAACATATGACCTCCCTATTAACTCACGAAAACATTATATGTTAAAGACATATCTAAATAATTGATTCCCATAAACTGTCTTGCATTCATGTGGTAATGATATCTGACATCTGTTTCACCGTCATTTTGCTTATTATTAAGTTTTAATTTAGTTCTTTCAAATCCACAATTTCAGTACGTGACGTGTTTTAGATAACATATGTTCTTAAAATAATTATGTAATTAAGTATATAATTTATAATAATATTGAATTGGTGAAACCGGCCGCCGAAATTGCAGAGGCTGTATTATTTTCTCAATAAAACAACTGTTGGCAGGGAAACACACTGTTTTAATGAGTTGAGAAATCATAATGAGTGTATGCTTGCTAGTCCAGCATATGCGTAATATCAGAGTTACTACGACGGCTGTAACATGATGATATGTTAGTCCGGTATGCTAGGCAAATATGGTGACATAAAGTCCCATTTAAACCCGTTGGATTGCAAGCATAGTTGTTGAAATAACTGTATTCTTGTAGTACCCTATAACAGTATCATGTATTGATACATGTATAAGCTAAATATTCATGTGTATATGAATTATAGTGTTTCTATTGATTGTGCATTCACACACATGTTATTGAACACTGCATACGAGAGACATGATAATCTTTTACCATAAGGCATTGCTCACTTTACATTTAAAGCTCAATGAATTAATGTTGTCAGAAAATAAACAATGTTCGGTATGGAACCCGTATTTTTAGATAAAGATGAGTTTGACTTTATGGGGTCTATACGTCTCAACTTATTAATTTTTCTAGAGCTTGTACCTAATATTCGTAATCTTTGTATAACTAAAAAGCTACTCCATCAGGGCTACCGTTACCATAAACTTCGTAAAACCTTTGCAAAATTTTATTATCGTAACCCTGATCTTCTTTCAACATATTAACGTAATTTAAGAACTCGTCTGTGACAAGAACTATCACAACCTGACTTCTATGGTGACGTGTTTTACAAACTTCGTAAGATCCTTGGTCATGATCACTTTCATGCTATCTTTGTTAAACTTGTTAAAAGGTTTATCAAAAGAGGTCAATATCCTATCATTTTTCAACGCATTGCATGCTTGGTGGTGGACACATTTACAGTTCGCCACTATATGCTTTCCTCCTTAACTGTGCGATGACAGGACAGGCTGTGGACCCTATGATGACGTCTACCTAAAACCCAAAATGACGGTGACGTTTGATGCAATGAGGATAGGATATGTTGTCTTCTTTTTAATTTAGTCTTTTGACTGCTACATGTGATTCGCAGGCTTCATAAGCGCTGCTCTTAACGAAATTCCATTTTGTTTATTTAGCTCTTTTGAATTTTGTTAGATACTGGGACCATACGCCGCCAGACATGGAATAATGGCAGTAATAATGACAGTTAAATAGTATGTCCACCGCCGTATGCATGTCATCTTCGGGATGGTTAAATTTCTGCACCATTAGTTTATGAATATTTAGTTCTGCTCCCCGCTAGTGGGCGTGAACGGTAACACGCATATTTCACTACCCTTCATGAACAGTCTCAATCAAACCAAGACTGCAATATTTCGTATTTATCGTGTTCGGCTGTTTCCAAAGGTCCACTCTCATACTATTTTACTTATATTGCATATTAATGCTGCCTTGTTGGTTAGAGAATAGTTCATGGTGGGGAAATCTTTTTTTCACTGTCCCGTTTTATTGGGATGCCAGTAGGGTAAGTGTGAGGTTTGGGGGCACCTTAGAACCTTATTGAAACCTCGAGCGGCCATTTTTGCCACTGACCGTTCCAAGGCGGTAGCCCTATTGTCAACCCTTTTTGTGTTTGATACGGCATATGCCTTTATTCATTATTACCATTGCCATTCATGTTTGTCGTTTGAGTGTGTTTAGGTTAACTGTGTTCTGTGAAAGCTGCATGTCCTGTTCGACTTTTATACTTATTTTCATTGTTCAATAACACGAAACAAGCAGGAATACACAAGCTTTCCTCACCGATAGAAATGAAGTATCATCGGCTCAGTGCATTGTAATGTTAACAACCCCATGGGCATTTGCATAATTGCTTCCTTACATGCTTAATTCTCTTTCGATGGTACACATTCTGCATAAATTTCAAATTCTGTGCTGATGTATTTTTGGCGCCACTCGTTAGACATTAAGAGATGTAATTTTGAAAAAATGAAGGCATATATACGCACTAGTAAAATAGAATATTATTAAAGAAAAAAAAACACTGTGTCGTGATCGGCCGTTTCCAAAGGTCCATTATCATACTCGTTTTTAAACATATTTTATTTCACATGTTCTTACAATATAATATGTGTACACAATAGACGAAAAAGGATTAGAACGAAAGTAAAATAATTATGATTTCATCTCTGTGACTCTGTTATGTCCATCTTAAGCATTAAGCATAACTAATAAATGTAATGGTGTTATTATAACAATGGAAAATAACTGGGCGAGATATATGAACATGATTCTTGACCTTGTTTTTGTAACGTTTAAAGTCGTTATAAATCATATGTTTTTTGTTATGTTTAATTTTTTTTAAATTTAAATTTGTTTAAAAAAACAAGCGTTGCTTGTGCAGTGTGGCGGCATTAAAAGTTTCCCCGCGCTTGCAATCAGTACTGTTATTCATTCGATCTTTGGAGTTTGCTGAGCCCGATACTTATTTTTAGTTATCGGTGGTACATTTTCAATTTCTTTTATTTTCTTACTTAATTTTGATTCGGATATTCCACTACTCCGGCCGATAATAGGCTCTGCGTATTGTTTAACCACTCATAGGATATGTTGTCTGCTTTTTAATTTAGTCTTTTGGCTTTTACTTGTGATACGCAGGCTTCATAACCGCTGCTCCCAACTAAATTATATTATGTTTATTTCGCATTTTATTTTATTAGATACTGTGACCATACGCCATACGACATCGGGAAGCAGTATTCTCCATGTCCACCGCCATATGCATGCCATCTTCGGGATCGTCAAAATTATGTACTATTGATTTCATGAATATTGAGTTCTGCTCAACCCGGGCTAGAGGGCGTGAGCGGTAGCTAGCATATTTCACTACCGCTCATGAACAGTCTCAATCAAACCGAGACTGCAATATTTCGTATGTGTCGTGCTCGGCCGTTTCCAAAGGTCCATTATAATACTCTTTTTTATACCTACTTTTATTAAATCTGTAAACGTTATTTGGAAACCATGTAACACACATGTATTACATTAATATTCATATACCTACTATAGTATAATTAGTGTTCAAGGGTGCTGACAATAACAAACATGCAAACCCAAGAGAAAACTTAAAATCACATTATCTAGTTTGCCATTGAATTACAAACGCTGTATTCCGCTAGCAACAAATATCCCAGTGTCCTACTATGTGTCCGTTATATGATTGCTTAATGTGATTTTAATAAAGGGCCAATCAAACAAATACGGCGTAATCTATGATCAGTGAACATAAACCATCCTGTGGTGGGCACATACGTGTCCTGTGTCAAGATCATAAAGTTTTCAGCATCGATCAACCACGAATTACTAGGATTGTACTGCTTCTATAGTGATACGAATTTATTTATTATATGGTATCATAAAACGATATAACTGAATCAATATGGGAAATCGCCATTTTCATTGAGAGTATTCTGATGGCGTTTTAAGCCGTAATTGCGTTATTCACTACACATGATGTGTGGTTATACTTAAGAAATAGAACATCGTTTACTGTGAATTATCGTTTATTTTCGGGCTCGTGAAATTATTGTTTACAATTGAACTCCAAACCGTGATATATTATAGATAATTCACCGTAAACGATGTTCTATTTCTATTCAAATACCCCTAAAATGTGAAAATAACGCACACATCTGAAATCGTTCGCATTGCTTTGCTTACTCTCCTAACGTTGCATACGTTACAATGTACAATGCGCAATGCGCAATGCTTATTCTCCTAACGTCGCAAAAATTTACAGTGATATATCGTTCAATATAACGAGATACTTTAAACTAGACTATATAGTGCGGGTGTATTAGAATTTAAAATGAAATTAAGTTTCATTCAGTTGAAGAAATCCAAATGGATGTTATAAACACTATTTTGACTTACTCATGGCTGAACGAATAATACTGTACAATAGATTAACTGTAAGATGCAAACAAGGGGGCAAGTTCAAGAAACATAACAGAGGTATACACACATTCAGTTGCTATTATATTTATGTTAAGTAAGAGCTGGTCCATCTAATAAAGAACAACGAAAATGGTATTTTGTTCATATAACATATCACATATATAGCTACAATAGTATATATTGACTAACTGGGAAAACGCCATGATAAGGTAACTATAACAATTTGAAATGAGGTTATAAATAAATAAAATCCATACGAGTTATGGAAAATAGCCGAAAATGTTTACATGTAACATAATTTTCATTTTTTATTTAGTGTGACATGATTAGTAATAGTTCTACACGGCTCACATACCTAGCTTTCAGTATAATTGGTATGTTTACCGGGACATTAATAATAACTGTGAAATGCTATCCACTTGTCAGCAGATTAAACCCTCCTGCTACTAGACAAATCTTTAATAACACCGCATGTATAACAGCGCACATACAACACATGCCTACGTTCATGTTTAAATGAACATTCGTAGACTTGGTTCCATCACGCCATGAAATACTACTTTGAGGCTAAGTGTGGACATTAATACCCATAAATAATTTTTTAAAAAATCAATAGAACCCAAGAAAGAACAACTTTTTTTAATTTACACAGTATGTAGAAAATGTTGGATTAAATAATGACTGGCATGAATGTTAGATAATATTGAAATATAAATACCAGTAAGGTTTAAACAGTATGCCAGAGAATTGAGTTTCATGCGATTGTAAACACGTTTTGGGGTTGTTGTGGATTTATTATCATAATATACAGGTAGTATTAAACAATAGAGAAATATTCAGTCGTGAAATGTACGGATGTTTGGAAATAAACTAATAGTATTGCTAGCCTACATTGATTGCATGTGTGTTCAAATTATGTGTAATATTTGTAAAAGGAATACAATCCGAAAAGGGTCGTAAACCCGCTATAAACATGATAAATAAAGGGCTAGCAACAAAGAAAACATATAAAAATGCCCTTCAATTTAATGATTAGACGGATTTAATGATTAGACGGATGTAACACCTACTAAGTATGCCAAGCTGTTGTTGTTGTTGCTGCTGCTGCTGCTGCTATCGTCGTTATAGATGTGAGTGTATGAGTGATTGTAATTTTAATGTCGCTTTTACAGTTTATAATATTGTGCCGTTGGATCAGTCAACAAGTACACATTATGGGCAGGTATTCTCTTATTTAGATTAATCCGGGTATGTGTGTATTTAAAGTCGATACTCATTTCCTGTACATTATTAATGAATGACGTGGCAAATCGAATACAAGTCTATATGGTAAATATCGATAATTCCATCTCTCCAGTCATACAAACAATGGTTATTATAGATATCTGATGTAATATTGTTTGTATTGGATAGGCAATGAGATATAATTATTGTGACAGACACTCGTGACTTTATTACAGAACTTGACAGGCGAAAGAGCTTTTCGTATCAACAAATGATTGTATATTAATTATATATATGTGTGTGTTAATTCTTACTATCTGAAACGAGGGTGATAGTGCAGGATGATAGTACATCGCATGATGATAGTAAACAAAATATCACATGCGCAGCTTTGATGCGCGTTAGTGTGCGCACTGTTTCGGTGACGTCATCGTCTCAGTATGGGGAAATTGCTATTTTGACTCATAATAACATCAAAAGTACTTGACCGATTTAAATAAACTACAAATCATTTTCTTTGATACGTTATTTTCAATCCAAAGATATAACTTTCATAAGTTCATAGCAAAAATCAATCCGGCAAAATGAAATATGTACTGAAAATGAACCTTATTTTGTCCCGAGAGGATTTCGGTATAATTGTGGTATAATAAAATTAATATCACATTCATGTGATTCATGTGAAATTGATTACCGCCCGATGTCTTAATATCTTCAGGGTGAACATTCTTACTACCATCTTCCGCCGTCCGCAGAAGCAGCTCGATAAAACTTTCCCCACACCTGGGCCCTATAGCCCATGCACAGATGTCATGAATGAAAGTTTCGGGCCGATCCAAGCACGTAGAGCGGAGCTACGGCCGTTACCGCGAGCGGTTACCGTGAAACACATGGGATATGTATATATTATTATACCGCAATCATATGAGCACTAAAGCGATAGATGTTTGACTATCACCCTGCGATAGGAATTTACTATCACCCTCGCGTCAGATAGAAAGAAATTACACATTGTTGTCGATTAGAATGGGGCGTTTTATGCGAGGTATAATAAACCATATATAATCATATATTATTTACTTCTGTTCATTTCTATTATATTATACTGAGCAGGCTTTGCGATAGTTATTTCGGTGTTTTTTTTTAAAATGTATTCATCTTTAAAGTTTGTTGTTTCTGTGTGTGTTTGTGGTTGACTGTCGTCCTTGAATGCTGCTTTTCCTTTTATATCTACTTTGTTATATGCTTCCATTACTCCATTATGATACTAGATTTGGTAATTTGGAAAACATTTATTTCGGAAGAATAGTATAGCGAACAGAAACACACACACAACTGATACACGTTCAAATTATGCTTTACGATATTTCCTTAATGCATGTGCCTGTCATTCTTGCATCGTATCTTTTGTCCATCGTCTTTATATGTGTTTATGATGGATGTGCCTGCATGTGTGTCGTTGGAGGAGACAAATTGCTTTCAATATAGACAAACGCACGTGACTCCATCTAAAGCATGATTGATATGCCAAACCAGCAATGCTTTTTACATCAGGTAATACCCCTGAGTAATTCATGTTTCTAGAATTATTATTTCGTAAATATCTGTCGTTATGCATTTTTGAACGTAACAATATCCACAGGTTAGTCTAGAAATCTCAGTTACTATCATCTCTATCTATATTAAATATGCAGCTATAATAAAGATTTCTTTGTTTGTGAAGCAATAACGATTAATTTTCAAAAATAAATAAACACGGGTTTGAATGATGAACCATATTTAAAGTAGTAAGAAGCTCATTTCGTATTCGGACTATAAATGAAGAACCCGTATAATTATATAATTATTTGAAAATGTTGTTTTACTGGTCTTGTCTGTTTAACATATAACTAGAATGACAGTGATTGCCTATACCGTCAGTTAGTTAAGAAAGGAATGTGTTTTATCCTGTAAGGTAAAGGTTCACGCCTGGACAAGTATGCACGGTCACATAGTTGTAGATGCCAACAGGTCATAAATTCAAAACATAAACAAATGGTCCCGGTTATCTACATTGGTCAGATACCAATACAGAACGTGTATCAACTTAAAGAACTGTATCTGTCTGCTTCGAATGTAAAACAACAAAATAAATATGCTTTCCTAAATGATATTATGATAACAATGGGATACACATGGGAGAGATATCAGCACTTTATAAAATCTGACCTCTTTTTCCTGTCCTAGTTTCTCTAACGTTTAAATTCGTTATAAATTCAAAATCTTGGTTAGTATGCCATTCTGATCTTCGTTTTCGGTCCTGTAACTACATTGTAAGTAAAGTAGATGTAAAGGTCGAATAGCAGGACCGCACTCAACCATAAACACGCACAGAAACAAACAACAACTGCAAAGATGATTGAAGGGCAATATATGACATCCCAAACATAAAAGGGTTAACATTAGGGCTACAGTCTTGGAACGGTCAATGGCAAAAAAGGCCGCTAGGAGTTTAAACCAAGTTTTAGGATGTTCCAAACCTTACTCTTACACTACTGTCATCCCGATAAAACGGGACAGTGTAAACAAAGATATCCGCGCCTGCTTATATATTCTCTAACAAACAAGCCAGTATTAACAGGCAATATAAGTATAACACATAAATGAGCATGTAAATACAATATAAAAAAGGCCTAGAAAGCCATAAAGCAAACACTCAATGACTTGGCAGAAGCCAGAGCAACAAAAGAACAAACTGTTAAAGGTACAACAAGACACTATTTAAGATGAACAGCAAACGCTACCGTCCTTTGACTAATTACTTATTTCACCCTACTCAATAATGAGGTGTAAATCAAGAAAAGAAGCGACAGTATCAGAAATGTTTACTTTGTTGAGTTGAAGTTCTTTAGGATAGATAGTATTGGCCATAGTAATAAAAAAAATAGTAATTAATAGAGAACCATTTGTTTTTACTTCTTTACTTAATTGGGCAAATCAACTGACATGATACTAACTTTGTCTTTATGATATAAATGCTGATTTAACACTATAAGAGGAGTGTTACAAATTATGTAAACTTTCGGTAAAACAGCTTTGTTTGTATCGAGGGTTTACCAAAACTACGATTCTCCCAAATACGTGTCTAAATCATAAAACATCTATTGGTAATTGATGACTCGGGAACCAGCCTACAGTGATTACTTCTATTTTAAGAACACATTGACGCTGCAGAATCAGACGTGCAAACGGCCGATTAGTAGCTTAATATAGAGAGCTATTTTTAGAACAGAGCCTATACTGTCTTAAGGGAGTATTATGCTAGTTCTGAATCAACACAGATCAAGTGAAAAATGCTCAGAATAACATGTTAAATTATTCAGATGGATTGATATTTTACTCTTTCAATGTGTGTGTGTTTACACATTTAAATCATTGTTTTCAAATGAAAGTCCATTAATTATAAAACATTTAGCCATGTTTATATTTCATGCTTTTCACAAAAGAACATGTTTTTTTAGAGACTTTGTGAATATATAGATTTTTCGCGTTGATTGCCTAAAATATTGGTGGTTTTGTATATTTAATCTATGTATATATGTTGGGTGAACCAATTACATATTTGTTTGTTTGTATATAAAATGCATTGTGTTATGGGCCGGAGGCCAAAATCGCAATAAAGACATTGAAAACATACTCCTTCAGTGAGATTTGAACAAGCATACAAATACAAAGCCATGATATTTTACCCAAAATACTTTTTGGGGGTAAATGCCGTACTGTACCGTACATTTCATACAATAACCATGATAACGGGAACTATCGAAAATAGCAGGTGCTCTGGTACGGATATTATCGAACCTACAATTGATCAAATGTATGAAGACACAGTAGGTGATCAATATATTTATATCATTTATGATAACGCTTATCGTATGTATACATTAAAATACGTTTTTTGTAAAATACAAAGGTGTAAATTTACAAATGGATTTTTATGCGTTTTAATTAACAACGCATCAAAGATATATTTAAACTGACATACTAGAAAATAAATAATTGAATCCGCGCCATACCTTAAATTCAGCACATCATTTATTATACAATAAGTATAATAATTATCTCTCCATCTATTTGTAAAGTTATAATAATTACGGTACGGTACGATAATGGGCGGATTTTATTACCAAAACATTGTGTTTATTACTTATACTATCTTATTTTATTAATATTATTGCATCAGTAATATATGACAAGTGTTTTACATTAATTTTACATCGTATCATATGTATGTAAAATATTGGTATACGCTACAAGCTTCGATAATCTCCGTACCGGAGCACCTGCTATTTCCGATAGTTTTCGTTATAAATACTACCGATGAATTTTCCAGTAGCAATATAATAACAACATAAGGACACATCTGCGACAAGAGGTGCACAGTTCGTACACATAGGGATACCAACAACTTATCTATACAACCTAGTTCCATACCTGACGAAAATATTATCTATTTGGAAAATGAGGTCTTCACAAACTTCTTGGCAAATCCAAATAGTGCACAAAATCGTAGTTTTTTCTCTAGCGAACGTATTTTGAATAAAAGCAATAAGCTTGCCTTTGATAATGTGATGTGCTAAGTTTGTATATAGTGTTGAGAAGTCAGAAGTACTTATATATGGAACTTGACGTTTATTGCAAAAGGTATTATATTATGTTGAATGTATACTAAATGACTCCCAGAGATACCATAAGCTTTAGCACGGTAGTGTTTAACGCGATCTTTAACAGCAGTAAGACAAGAAGTTAAATGTTTGGAGATCCATCCATCCGTTCATCCGTTCATGCATTCATACTGTACAGCACAGCACAGCCCATCACATACATACATATATACGTACGTACGTACGAACGTACATACAAAACGTACATACAATATATACAATACATATATCCATTATTTGTAAAAATATCATACCTGTTTTCAACTTTTAGTATTATATCAAGCGGATAGCTTTTGTGTCTGTGATTGTGTGAATAGAAACAATGAACAACGTAGATGTAAAATTAAATAAACCAAAGATGCGCATTTTTTCTCTTCCTGTCATGGTCACCGTATTACTGTTACATAATAAAACAACGGCTCACATGGATCTCAGCTTAAATGCACTGTTGTAATGTCAACGATTGAGAAACCATAATGAATGTATGCTTGCTAGCCCAACATATGCGTAATATCAGAGTTGCTGGGAGGGGTGTAACATGATGATATCTTCATCTGGTATGCTATGCAAATACGGTGACACAAATAGAGGATCTTAAATGAGTACTCATTCATTATTGAATTTATTAAACGAGTTGGACAAATGATATAAATGCGAGGCTCTTGCCGAGCATTATATCATTTTTGCTAACGAGTTTAATAAATTCAATAATGAATGAGAACAAATTTTAAATTGTTTTTATTTTGCATGTCTCTTTAACACGCGAAACCGACATAAACCGTGGATATTGGATTATAGACATTATCGATTTCTTGACAGCACATACTAGGCTTATTTACATACTTATATAACTAGTAGTATATCGAAAATATAGAACGGTGTTATTCCACACCGCAAGTTATTACCGAAGATCCATATAAAACAGTGTTCGGTATGGTATTCGCATTATTAGATTACAATGAGTTTGACTTGTTGTTCAATAATAATAGGTTATATAACAGTGTATTGTGCAATACGGTGTTTTTATTGTCCGAGTACATGTTGTGGTGAAAGTCATATTGAAATCGATGCCTTCGGCGTCTCTTCGGCGAGTCCAATATGACTTTCACCACAACTTGTACTCGGACAATAAAAAACAGTTTTGCACAATACACTGTTACAACACCTTTTTATTATATACCTAAATTTAGAGGAGAAAATGAAACAATTAAACAAATACGAATACAATTGTTTCAATATCTTCTTGTTCCAACATGTTGTTGTTGTTTTAACGCTTGTTGTTGTTTTAATTCATATGCAACTTCTTGGATTCACGGAACTCATTCGGAACTTTCTGTCGATGTTCGGTTTTTATCGTATAAATTTCTACTGATATTTTTTAAAAATCAACCATCTGGTTTTGGACCGTCCAATATGAAAAAAAAAGTCGGGACGGTACAACGTCCAACAGCAACATTAAGTATTGTACAATCACGTGGTACAAATTCGAACCGCTGATTGGACTGTAAATGTAGGTATATAATAACACAAAATAAAACAGGAATACGCAAGCTGTTTCCGCATCGATGTTGCATAATTGTTTCCTTATATGTTTAATTCGCTTGTGTAAATTTAATATTTTGTTCAGATGTATTTTTTGGCGTCAATCGCAATACATTAAAAGAGGTAATTTGCAAAAAGTGAGCGACATATATACGGACTGGTACAATGGCATAAACTAAACTTGTAAACGATAATAAAAGCAGCTAGAATGATTAGTACCTTACATAATTATATTTAACTTGCACTGTTACAGTGTCTAGGTTTGTTAACATTATTAAAACATGTTTGATAAGCAATTCGTTAATATTGTATAATAAAAGAAACATAAAAGTCGATCTCAGGAAATGCAGCATTCAAAGAACAGTAAACAAAAAACTAGTCCAGAAACAAACAACTCTTGCAATTATGAATAAATGTAATGCTATGACATCACAAACACGGAAGGGGTGACAATAGGGCTACCGTCTTGGAACGGTCAATGGCAAAATGGCAGCAAACACATTATTTAAAACTAAAACTAAACCTACAATCGAATCACGTCTTCGAAGTACGTGTTTCATTAGTGCGTAATTCGCCAACATACGAGGGGTGATCGAGAAGTAATGAGAAGTAATGAGAAGTAATGATGAGAAGTAATGAGAAGTAATGAGAAGTAATGAGAAGTAATGATGAGAAGTAATGAGAAGTAATGAGAAGTAATGATGAGAAGTAATGAGAAGTAATGAGAAGTAATGAGAAGTAATGAGAAGAAGTAATGAGAAGTAATGAGAAGTAATGAGCCTGTTGCTGTAAAAATATTATCTCTTTATAAAAATGTTTTAATAAATACCAAGAAATACACCTTCATACCTTACATGTATCTACATAATAAATAAAACGATGTTTAATTTGAACACAAATATAAGATGATTTTGGTGTTGTTATGGTTACACAATTACGCTAGACCGGGCAAGTAAAAAGTATGTACAATTTTAAACTTTGATTTTTATAAATATTTCGTTATAATATCTAACTCAATGCACCGATTTCAGCGCGAGTTCGTCTGCTTGCTGAATGACGTCATGTGTGCCAAAAGTTCAACGTCATATTTGTTTCCCTTTTCTTAAAATCGGCAAAACAAGCAACCGTTACTTAGCAGAAGATCTGTTAAAAATGACGTCAACTGATTCAAAGGAAAATCGCGCAGTTATAAATGTTTGTTATCAGATAGGCACCTACACAAACCTATGAGAAGATTCAAAGAGCGTCTACGAAACCTAAGGTTTCTCGTGCGTGCACTTGTTTTAAGATGGCAAAGGACGAAACACTTAAGAAAATGACGAGGGGCTCAAAAGAAAGATGATTATCGACGCAAACGTTAATAGAAACGATTAAAGACGTTGTCTATGGTGATCGACGTGTAACGGCCAGAGACATATGCGATCAGACTGGGTTTAGTTACGGAACTGTTCATAATGTTTTAATAACGCATTTGAATATGCACAAAGTTAGTACCAGATGGATTCCTCGTTTGCTTTCTAATGAGAACAAAATCAGCTGTGTAAGGGCCTCTACACGGTTCTTACAGCGGTATCGCAGAGAATGGACTGAATTCCTCAATATAATCTTAACGACAGACAAGAAATGGTTGTTTCTATATGACCCGGAAACCAAAGAGCAGTCCCGTCAATGGAAAATGCCATCCTCACCCCAACCCAAGAAGGCTCGAGTCTGTAAATCGGCGGGGAAGCAGATGTATATATTCTTTACAGATACCTTCAGCATGCCGTGCCGACGGTGAATGCCGATTATTATTCTATGGTATTTAAATAATAAAATAGCCTAAAGTTAGCTATAAAATGAGCACTTAAATAATGATATACTTTCATTTTGAGTATAAGTAACACATACATCTATATTATAGAACGATGTGTAAATTATCAAGCTTTATGACGAGTAAGTCGTTATTAAAGTGTGATCTGTTGATTTCTATTCCAGACTGTAAGCAGAGATCTCGTGCGGGCACTGTTACGGAAGAGGCCGGGAATCAAACTGGAAGACGTGTTACTACACCAGTATATTGCTCCTGCGCACTCGGCGAAATCAACACAATTGGAAATTAATCTGATAGGCTTCGAAACTGTAGAACATCACCCATATATTCCAGATCTTGCCTCTATAGACTTTTGAGTTTTTCCGGTAGTTAAGTAGGCATTGAAAGATAACACTTGAGTCATTCAACAGTTTCAATGGTATAAAAACATGTTTGATCAGTGTATTCAGCGAAACATCAGGTCTTTCTCGTGTATGGGAGAGTGTGCTTCATTTTGTCGTAATAAATACTGATAAAGGTGATCAATTTCAATATTCGAAATGCTTTTTGAGTTATAAGATCAGCCTCATTATGTTTCGATCACCCCTCTTATACAATCGATCAGAACTTTAAGTTTCAACATGTTAGCAGACTGAACAATATAAAAAACTCCTCAGCATCATGTGCACAACGACAGCAGGATCTTAAAATAAATGAAAACGGATTTTAACATGATATTGGCCAATAATTCTGAGCTCTAAATTAAATTTAATCAGACAAGGAACGTGTCAAGAACGGAAGTGAACATGCTTGCTACCGTGAAGGCGATCTAGCCCCGCGTTGAATAATAATTTCTACTGGACGTTTTTATTTTTCGAAGTTAACTTTTTCGAAAATGCCATCTAAAAACATAGGTAAAGTAATTGCTAGTTACATCTAAAAACATAGGTAAAGTCATTGCTAGTTAGTATACATTATTGGTTTCAATATTATTTAAGGAAATACAATTTTTTCATTAAAACATATCTAGCATTAGTTCGTTCATTTATTAGTATTTCACAATTATGATTGCATTTCGTGTTTAGACGAGACTGATAGATGGCTAATGAACGTACTAAATAATGAATCTGGATCAAAATGCATTAGTCTACATTTTATAGTTGTTGCTTTGCTAAACGATTTTAATGACGATATCTGCATTTTTAATATACTTATATACAAATATCGCACTGAACAACCACAAAGTCTTGCAGCAGAACCACTCAAAACCACTACTTTAAACGTGTATTTGAAGATACGAACTTTTGAACTAGTTTTTTTTTGGCTTATTAAAGAGTTTTTTTCTATCTGTATCGGTATTTTAGACAATAACACTATGTAAACCAAGAGATAATTTTGTGATGCACATATATTCTTATTAGTTGATATTTGTATCAGTATCCCTACGGGTACGAACGGTTCACCGCTTGTCGCGTATTAGTTTTGGTATTTCTATAAAAGAGATTGACCACTGACAATTTTTTCTGTTCGATTAAGGTTAACACTATATATCATCATCACTTTGGCATCTTATCTCAATTTACATCACTTGATTGAAAATGGAGAAGTAATACGCAACATCTATGACAAAAGAGATGACTTCAATGTTGATATTATTAATTATCTACACCAACACCATGCACCCACTTTCTACCAACTACCCACGAAGACGGGGGATGTTCATCGAGCAACTTCGTATCAGGAATATGTTTCTCAACTCATCCTTTATCTAGAGCATGTACATGTAAACAATTGAAGAATTTAGCTTTCGTAAATTTGTGTAACTAAAAAGCTACTCCATCCCACTAACTTCGAATCACCTTTGCACAATTGTATTATTGTAACGCTGATCAACTTAATTTAAGATCTCTACTGCAACAAGGACTTTCAAAACCTGACTTATATAATGACGTGATTTTAATGTCATACACTCTTACATACATCGCATGTTTGGTTGTTGACCCCACTTACTGTTCACCAATGTGCTTTCCTCTTTGAGAATGAAATGCAGAGTGTGGACCCAATAATGTCCTGAAAGGGGTGGTAACGTTAAATGTCTATCTTCAATCTTGTATTGCCGTTCCCTTGTTGCTCTGTATTTTGCCATATCATGTCGTAAGTACCGAGTGGTTTTCTTTGCTGTTTATATTCATATACACATGACTATCTTTGTTTCATAATGTTATTACCTATTAATGCTGCGTATCCTGTTGAGGATTATAGCATGGTGGGAATTTCTTTATTTAAGCAGTCAAGTTTGATTGAGATTACTACATAAGACATGTAAGAATGAGGTTTAGTCACCCTAGAACCTAGTTTCAACATCCAGCGACATGTTTTATTGTTGCAAGGCGGTACCCTATATCCATCTAATTTTTTGCTTTTGTGGTGTTGTAAACATTTCTTATATTTTACCTTCTGAGTGTTAACTGTTTTGAATCCATATTTTTGGTTGATTGTTTTCTGTCAATAGTATATATCCTGTTCGGCTTGTAAAGCTACATTTATTTAACCGTGGAAATTTGTTTTTTTAAACAATGTTACATATATGTATTACATTATAATAAGAAATATTCATGGCGGAAACGGACGGAGAGACGATAGTAAAATCATATGTATCTACTTTAGCCTTAAGTAACAAACGCTTTAGAGCTCTGGCGACACATATCCCAGTAACTATGTGTCCGTTATATGATTGCTTTGGGTGATTTCAATTAAGGGCTAATCAAATAAATATTGTGTAATCATCGATGATCGGAAAACGTAAACCATCCTGATGTGGGCACCTAAGTGCCCTGTGTAAAGATAATAAAGTTTCCAGCATCGATGAACCACGAATCTTAGGCCTGTATTGCTGAGAGATCAGAAGAACGTCTTCATTAGTATTTATGGTATGGTATCATAAAATCATATTACGGAATCAATGTGGGACATGGCTCTTTTCGTTGAGAGCATTCCGGGAGGTTTTCGAGCTATAATTGCGTTATGCACTACTCATGATTTGTGGTTGTACTTTGAAATGGAATTAATTTTCTTCAGTGGAAGAAGCCCAGCTGGGTGCCGTAAACAATATTTTGCCTTACTCATGGCTGAACGAATATTACTGTACAAACGAGTAAACTTTAAGAAGCAAACAAACTAGCACCAATTTAACAAAACACAAATGTATAATAAGGGTTGCCCGGAATATACTTTTCAGCAAGAGGTCGTCAGTCTACACAAGAATAATGTGCCTGCTTTCTAGCCTATTGTTGTTTAGTATTTATATATACACGAGCATCTTTGTGTTTTCTTATATTGCCTATTAATGCTGCCTTATTGGTTAGAGACTAGTTGACGTGTAAGTGTGAGGTTTGGTGCACTCTAGAACCTGGTTTAAACCCCCAACGGCCTTTTTTACCACTGACCGTTCCAAGGCGGTAGCCCTGTTGTCAACCATTTTGTGTTTGTAATGTCTTACTAGGCTTTTATTCATCTTAAATTTGTTCTTTGTTTCCGTGTGTGTTTGTGGTTGACTGCCGTCCTTGAATGCTGCTTTTCCTGTTCGATTTTTATATTTATCGGTAAATAGAAACCATGCGACTGTACAGGTTAAAAGTATGAAAGGAGAAATATGGAAATCGTCGAACAGGATAAATACAAAAATATATTGCAGTATCGGTTTGATTGAGACTGTTCATGAACGGTAGTGGAAACTAGCCCCGAGTTGAGCAGAACTCAATATTTAAAATGAAATAGTACAGAAATTGAGTCATCCCCAAGATGGTATGCGTATAGCGATGAACATTGAACTTTCAATGAGGTGTTTTCACACCATTCCATGGTCAGCAGCGTATGGTCCCAGTTTCTAACAAAGCGCTTGTCCCCTAAACGAGAAAACAATGGGCAAAACAATAGTATTTAGCTGGAAGCAGAGCTTATGAAGGCCAACAGACGCAAGCGATTGAACAATTTCACGGTTGTTCTGTTTATTTAGAACGGTACAATGTTGCATTGAAATATAAAATACATACTGAAAAAGCAATGAAAACAAACAAGGAGAACACTAAGACTAATACTACTTTGATGAATAAGAAAAAGCATACAAGGCATGCACAAAAGCCGTACACATTCACATCTAATATGATTATCAACTTGTATTTAGTCTGGCAAAGTGAGTTATAATAACATGAAAAGAAATATAAAAAAATCGGACAGGGAAAGTAGCATTCAATGAGGACAGTCAACCACAAAACACAGAAACAAACATGGAAAAAGACAAACAAGAAGGCAAAAGTAATAATAAAAGTAAACGACATCACAGACACAAACTGGTTGACCAATAGGGCTACCGCCTTGGAACGGTCAGTGGCAAAGTAGGCCACTCGGGGTTTAAACCGGTTCTAGGGTGCACCAAACCTCACTCTTACCCTACTGTCATCCCATTAAAACAGGACAGTGTAAATAAAGAAATCCCCGCCATGATCTAATCTCTAACCAACAAGGCAGCATCAATAGGCATATAAATGTAAAACACAAATATGCTCGTGTAAATATAATACAAAAAAGCGATAGCCTAGAAAGCCACAATGAAGGTACTCAATGACTTGGCGGAAGCCAGAGCAGTAAGAGAACACACCATTAAGGGCACGACAAGAAGTCAACACTACTCACATACCTTGTTTTCAGCATATTAAGTATGTTTATCTGGAAATTAACACTAACTGTGATCATAATCTCGTTGTCAGCAGCATTATCGCTCCTACAGCTTCCAAAACTTCAACAACACCGCCATGTCCTATAAGCAGTCAGGCATTGTGGTGGAACACATGTAACGCATGTCTACATTCATGTTAAAATGGAAGTTTATAGACGAGGTGTACATCATGGCAAGCAATTACAGTTCGGGGATTTGTATAAAGAAAACATCTATAAATCAATTGTATCGAAGACAATTAGTGACATTCCCTTAAAAAGAATATAGTATGTAGAAAATTATGAAATAAATAATGAGTGGCGTGAATATTGGTAATATTAAAACATAAAATACAAAAAAGGTCTAAACGGCATGCCAGGTAAATGCATCTCATTCGATTGTAAACACGTTTTTCTTCACCACCCTTTCTGTTGTTTTTTGTCTCTTTCATTGTAGTTTCAAGTCCTTGTTTGCAGTACAGTGCGGACCTACGATGCCATTGCGTTCGGACGCTGTGGTTTCTATAGGACCCTATATATCATTTAGTTGTTTTATTGATGTATAGTCATATAAAGATATCATTAAAGCAATAGAGAAATGTTCAATCGTGAATCGTACGGATGTTTGGACATAAACTACTAGTATCGCTAGCCTAACATGCATTGCGTGTGTATTTGAAATACTGTGTACTTTTTGTAAAAGCAATACAATCAGATAAAGGTCAGATAAAGGTCAGATAAAGGTCGTAAATAAGATTTAGACTACGATAGAAGAGCTCTCTGTGACTCTGTTGGTCACTACCGCTCATGAACAGTCTCAATCAAACCGAGACTGCAATATTTCGTATGTGTCGTGCTCGGCCGTTTCCAAAGGTCCATTATCATACTCGTCTTTAAACATATTTTATTTCACATGTTCTTACAATATAATATTTGTACACAATATACGAAAAAGGATTAGAACGAAAGTAAAATACTTATGATTTCTTCTCTGTGACTCTGTTATGTCCATCTTAAGCATTAAGCATGAAATAATAAATGCAATGGTGTTATTATAACAATGGAACATAACTGGGCGATATATGTGAACATGTTTCTTGACCTTGTTTTTGTAACGTTTAAAGTCGTTATAAATCATATGTTTTTTGTTATGTTTAATTTTAAATAAATCAAAATGTTGGTTGTATAATTGTGACCTTCTTTTACCTTATATGTATCATATACTATTTGAAACAAGAGAGAAACGTCTGATGGCGTTAAAGCCGGGTTTACCACAATGTGAAAGATGAGTGCCTGTGTGTTTAGTGAAACTATTTAATAGAGCTTTTCTAGATAGATTGTTTTTTGGGAGTAGGAGGATGCTTTTAAAATGTTGTGAACATTGGTCATGGTAATACTGAGATATAGCAAAAAGTTAATTCCCACTGCACAAACTTAAACTAAAAGGTTAACGTAACGCATATTTTCGAGAAAGTAGGTCATAGTAACCTAGTTTTCAAGGATTGTCAGTGCTGGATGAGAGGAAGGTGCTGTTAAAATTGGATCAACATCGGACATGGTAATGCTAAGATACAACGAAAAGTTAATACACGACCCCAACCCCCACCCCCCCCCCACCCCCCCCACGCCGAAACTTATACAAAAGGCTAACGTAACGAATATTTTGGAGAAAATAGGTCATAGTGACCTAATTTTCAGGCTATGGCCAGTGCTTGTTGAGTGGAAGGTGCTGTTAAAGTTTGGTGAAAATCGGACATGGTAATGCTGCGATATAACAAAAAGTTAATTCCCCCCCTGCCCAAACTGAAACAAAAGGTTAACGTAACGCATATTTTGGAGAAAGTAGGTCATAGTGATGTGGAACGATTTACGCCAATCTATAAGCCGATTTTGTTTTAAAAAACCCGGCTAAAAATATGACACAATAATGCATTAAAGTCACTGTTGATTTATTTCTACTATCTGACTAACTTTTACTTGTCCTTGCTATTGAAATGCAAGGGTCAGATATAGGTCTCCTCAAACTTGATAACTAAGAATTATGAATGCCCGGTTTCAAGTGTTTGCAAAATATGAATTACCTACTTGTCAATGTTGGTTCCAATGTTATGTTATACTGTACATGTTAAGGAAGAGAAGAACTGACCTGAATTAAAGTCATTGACATTTTCTTTACATCACTGACATCATTTTGAAAAGAAAATCATTCTTCTTACAACTTATCAGTTTGGGGCACTTATAAGTTTTTAATGCGAAGCTGGCAAAGTTTCTATGTCAAAGTAAAGAATGCAATGTCAACGGATGAAACACGCGTGAACCAATAGTCAAAATAGCGTTGGTGTCATGGATGTTAATGAAAAGCGAAGACTATAACATAGAGAATACCTACGTAGGAAAACATTTCGTTGATATCATCATAGTAATTTCACGCTCAATAAGCAGACGAACCAATTGTGATGAACGTGTTCCACGCAGTGCTCTTCTCTGTCATAACAGTGCATATTTTCCCAAGTATGGCGTTACTACTGACATGTTTAATCAAGAGACATGTCAACAACATGAGGATTGTATAATGAAAATGCAAATGGTTCTTTTCATGAACACAAACTAGATTGTTTTAGATTACCGGACCCAATAGCTCAACCGATCACATATTCGTTGACAATGTGGCAGACAATCATAGCATAATGTTCCAGGAGGGACAGTTATCATACATACATGCATATAATTATAGTTCGTATGGTAAGATCCAACTATTCATATGCTATATACAGGTACAGACAGATACAACAATGTAAAAAGTTGGACCATTAACAGATACAGCCAGATACAACAATGTAAGAAGTTGGACCATTAAACAGATACAACAATGTAAGAAGTTGGACTATTAAACAGATACAGATAGGTACAACAATGAAAGAAGATGGGCCATTAAACAGATACAGACAGGTACACCAATATATGAAGATGGACCATTAAACGTATACAGACAGGCACACAATGTAAGAAGATCGACCATTAAACAGATACAGACAGGTACAACAATGTAAGAAGTTGGACCATTAAACAGATACAGACAGGTACAACAATGTAAGAAGATGGGCCATTAAACAGATACAGACAGGTACAACATGTAAAAAGTTGGACCATTAAACAGATACAGACAGGTACAAAATGTAAAAAGTTGGACCATTAAACAGATACAGTCAGATACAACAATGTAAGAAGTTAGACCATTAAACAGATACAGACAGGTACAACAATGTAAGAAGATGGGCCATTAAACAGAAACAGCAAACTAATCAAAGTGTATTAAAAGGAAAAATAAAACACAACAACACTCGCTTCGGACAACGGAATCTATAACATGCAAGTGGGATATATTACCAAACGATCCTAAGGAGGGTCCGTTATTGGCTGATTAATGTAAAACATATGACACACGGAGCTTGAAAACACAAACACACGCAAGCACGATGCATGCACACACGCACGCACGCACGCACGGACACACATACATATACACACAAAGTACATACAGTTCATACACATATGCATTATTTGTAAAAAGTTATATACTTTTTTTTCTTTTAGAGTTATATCAAGTGTCTATGATGTTAATTCTTCTGCTGTGTGAACACTAATTAAAACTAAAGATACTTGTTGTTTCTCTTCGTTTCATGATTACCGTAATACTGTTAACTAGCTTAATCCCTATACTTATATAAAAATGTAATACTGATTTAATAAGGCTCAAGTACACATTAGTGGCAATTATGGAAATCGACAAAGGTGGTATGGAAAATGCCAATTTCATATTGGGATACAATCTTCATCTCATAAACCTTGAAAGGATGCCAACTAAATTAGTATGGGATGAACTGGAGTTGTCTAACTAATAGGTCATTATAAGGAACAACCTATAACAGAATATCATATAACTATTTATTTTGCAATGCTTCCTGAAATGTATTGATAGGTTATATGACCTCCCTATTAACTCACGAGACCAATATATTATGCTAAAGACATTTCTGAATAACTGATTCCCATGAACAATTACATTAATGTAAATAAATACTGAAAGGTGGATCCCTTGGAAGCAACAAACACAAACAAGAGATAAGAGTAGCAACCTCGGTTATATTGAGTCTGTTCATGAGAGGTAATGTAAAGTGCAACACCTCTCACGCCTCCTAGCACCGGCTTAAGCGATATGCTACATAAAGCCACAAAGACTGGGCTTGATGATCCCAAAGGACCAGTAAGTAATAACACTACTGATTTGTAGTCGGGGCGACGTTTTACTAAATAATGTTATCTAGCATCGGTTGACCAACATTTGCTTATAAATGTTTTAATTTAATTCTTCAAAATCGTAACTCAATGTGTAA